>DWMY01000011.1:0-111587 GCA_018249775.1 Heliconius hecalesia formosus
TTTTTTTTTTTTTTTTTTTTTTTTTTTTTTTTTTTAAAAATGTTTTTTTTTTTTTGGGGGGGGGGGGGGGGGGGGGGGTTGTAGGGCGTCAATAATTGTAAAAAAACTGCTTACGTAATACTTGAATGGCCCCTAACCGGCATAAAATGAAAAAATAAAATAACGGCATAAACTAAAAAAAGTATACAAGGTAAAGGTAAATAGGGACTTATTTATATAATCAAAGTTTTACCGTTTAAAGACTTTTAACCCATTAATTAGAGCTGTAGGTATCTTTTTTTTATAAGTGAGTGAAATTTGCCTAACCCATAAGAGATTTATTGAGAGCATAGCTCTCAATAGAGCATACGTGGTAGAAAGAGTTGACCATATGTATTTGTAAAGAGAAAATAATAATAATAAATAAGTTGTAAATTTTGAATATTTTTTATTAGAATATGAAAAAAAACATTATTTAACATAGTATGTCAAACAACGTTAAACATAAAAAAAAAACTTACAAAACATATACATTTTTAGAAAATATAATGATAAGAAAAACATATTCCACTCTAAAAAGCATCTCCGGTAATAATATCAATAATAATCAATTTTTAATATTTCTCATATTTATCATTGAAAACAAATTATTTATTAATATTTTTGCCCTTTCCGACTTTAAAACAAAGCTATAATAAACATTTTTTTTAACAGTTATTCTACAATGACACGTAAAAAAATAAATACTTGTATAATATCATATGATGATAACGAACTAATGATATCATCATCAGTTTCTGTTATTAAAAATGACCAGTTCTTACTTAGTCTTAATCACGAATGTATCTTAAATTTTCAAAAACATCACCAATTTTTTTTTGTTAAAACTGGTAACTCTTGACCAACTAGTTGCTTTGGAGACTTATGTCGGGAATTCCACGAAGAAACCAGTCTTTTTCACTTAAATTATTTTTTGCTAAACTATCACATTTTTTTATTAACTGTTAAGCATATTCTAAAACTAATTTCATTGCTTGTCCTATTTAGACCATAATTCATTTTACTACAAATCAATAAATATTTGAAGAGAGAGTAAAAAATTGGGAAACTTTTCTAAACTTAACGTCAAACGCTCACAATATCGCCATATTTTTAGTGTATCGGCGTAAAGTGGTTCTGTCGATGTCATATCAAGAATTTTACCACAGTTTTTCTTGTTGTTTGGTAACTTTTTGCGGTAAGCACCACACCACAAAGATGGGTATCTTTGCTTTGTATAGAACGGTACCTGAAAGTAATATAAAATACAAAATTTTCTGCCAAATATTTCCGAGGGACAGTTAACCCACTAAAAATGTGTCCCACACTCTTCATGGATCAAATTTCCCTAACCTGACCTTCTTCACTTTACTACGAGGAATTATGAAATACCAAAAATATTTTTTTTTTACTTGAAACATTCAAAAAAGTGTTTGTTTCGCTCACAATATGGCGTCGCCGTATGTGTCGAGCATCGAATGAACTTGTAGTAACTTATGAACGAACTAGATGGCATTAAATTTTAAGTGATTTAATCGCAGTGGATCATATCTCCCCCCTGGGCAAGTGTCCCGGACTCCCCATACAATATAAGATTTATTTAATTTCATACAATATTATCCAACTTTTAGCGCCGAACGAAGTGATAACAAACGCTGTACCGTTCGTAATAAGACATTCTTCAAGTGGTAGCCTGGAATATATAGATCCTGAATCAGTACCTTACCTCGGCTACTTGCCCCAGGACATCGTGGAGAAGGATGCCTTGCAATTGTATCACCCAGCGGATTTGGTCTACTTACGACAAGTATACGAGACGATTGTCAAGGAAGGTGTCGTGTCGAGGTCGAAACCTTATAGGTATGTATTATTTACATAGATTATACTAAATTATATTTTAATTGTTTTTATTGCTCCGATTTGGTGGGCAAAATCTCGAAAATATATTTTATTTGATATTAGATTTTTTTAAATGAACACATGAGATTTGTTAAGCTAAACAAAAAAAATTGACCTTTATTTTATTTGTTATATTAGATAATACGAATTATTTTTCTATTCCTTATCTGCTTGTTATGCTGTTAACAGAGTTTCTAAGCCCATGATATTATTTATTTGAGGCCATCGTTGCAGTGAGACAGCGACTTTAAACACGATGGCCGTTTGTTCGATCCCCACTCGGTGGAAAGTTTAAATTATTTATATATTTAATACTTTAATTACACCAGCTTAATTATAAAACAAATATAATAAAAACAAACGAAAAATATGGTGTAAAGGCGGTTATTTTTATTTCCCGACTCAAGCGGACGAAGCGCTCCGTTGACTGAATATAAAATGTCTTGTAAATTAGGCAAAAGAACGGTATAACCGAACTCGAATCCCTCTGTCTACCATATAATGCGGGAAAATGCGTGCTATATACTTTTTTAAATTGATTTAAATATTAAAATGCTATCACTTATAAAAATATCTACGAAAATACAAAAAGTTGATAACCGAATGATTTTACTGTATTGTAACTATCTCAGAAAATGCTGACGAAATTATTGAGTGATTAATTAACAATACCGAACCTTTTATACAGCGTCAATTGGCCTCTTGATTTAACATTTTTTTTAAATTTGTTATGGAATAGATAGATAGATATACAAAATTTTTTGTTGCATATACTATTAGTATTTCATATTTTCATTTAAAATATAACAAAAAAAAAAGATATTAAGACTGAGAGATTTTGATTGCGATGGTTGCGAGTTCGGTTCCTGCTTAAGATAGTGAATTTCCCCGTTCTGGTAAAAAGACAATGTGAGGATTTAGTTCCGTCTGTCAGCACGCAATATCTCGTTGGAAACGGAGTGTTTCATCATCACTGAGTTTGCGTACGGTTTAAATAGTTTTAAAAGATTTTTAATAAATACATTTATTTACAGGATGATGGCTCAAAATGGACATTATTTAAAATTAGAAACTGAGTGGTCATCCTTTATCAATCCTTGGTCAAAAAAGCTGGAATTCGTCATAGGAAAACATTTTATAACTGAGGTAAGTGACGTTAATAATAATATCAAACTAGTATAACACTTATTAAACTTATTTTATTGAAACTTAGATTTTTATCATAATATAGTAATACCTATATGGCATTTGTCTTGACTACATACAATAGTCGTGATATCAAATCCTGTCCGCCTAAAGCTTTTCAAATTCATGATGAAAAAAAGCTACAATATATTTCTATTTTTAGGGGCCATTAAACCCTGACGTATTCCAGTCACCTGAGCCTGAGAACAATTTAAAACTGTCAGAAGAAGATAAAAACATGGCGCAAACTCTGAGACAAAACATAACCAGGATTATGAATGAGGTAAGTTGTTTGTTGTTGTCAGTATTTTCATACGATTTTCATGAAATGTATAAAATATTTTTTGACATTTTTAAAGTGTTATTCCACACTTACCAAAAGAAAAAAGGTTATAATAAATTATATTTTTTAATGCTTAATGCTGTATCCTGCATATAGCATATACGGAGTGTTTTTGTCATCACCACTTTAAATGAAACCACAGTTTTAACTACTCTATAAAAACCTAATACAATTAAAACAAAAGAGATTTTCCAAAAATAAAAAAGTGATTTTTTCAAATAAAGTAATTAATATAATTGTAAAATGCCCTTTGTCAAGAATAACGTAACACAGACAAACCTATCAAATCAATAACGCCGCACACGCCTCATTCACGAAATCGAATCGTAGGTGATTGCGGGGATGTTGAATTGCATAAAATAGAACGAGATATCCTTTTCTCGTTCTAGTATATTTTTTGAGAATGAAAAGCGACAGATCTGCAATGCTTAGTAGTATTTTTGTAGTAAGGTAGTATGTGTTTACGTAATTGGTATCTATTCGTAACTGTTCACACGAAATACAGTATGGATAAACGTCGTAAAATGAAAAAAAAATCCTACGTCTAAACTGTTTGTGATTCTTGATTTTTTTAAGGTATGGAAATATTTTATTCTATATGCTGCTCTTGTAAAAGGAGCGCAGACGATTCTAACCTGTATATTATACTACTATGTTAAATTGTAACATAATACTGTTTAGTGGTACTTAAACTAATGACTTCCTCTTAATTCATTAAAAAATATTATTGTTAAAATATTTAATTGCAAGACATGATTATCGTTCGTGGCTCACATTTCATAGAATGTTTAGATTAAAAACATCCTTACTATTGATGACTCCACAAAAGGTTGCATTCGTTTAAATCTTTTAGTCGTACATATGAAACCGGGCTTCTTAAACGCATCTTATCAAAGATATTAATTAAAATGTTGTTCGGGAAATTTAAGCATTATGTCTGTATTAATGCTATTTTTTATAATTGAAATTTATGAAGCAATCCCGTGTCCGACGCTGTGCCCGTTACGCTAACTGGCACAGCGTCTCACGAGGTCAGCGTTCACGCTGTGGGCTAAATTTCCGTTCGGGGAATGAATTATTTTAATTTCTTTGCTCTGGTAAGAAGACAAAGAGCGGCGTTGAGTTCCGACATTTAAAACAAAATGTCTTCAAAATTGGGGATTGTTTTAACCTACCCCGTAATATGCGGGATACAGCTTGACGCTAAAAAAGGTTTTATGTTAAGGACTTTCTGTACAGAAAAATAAATTAATATATTTATTCTATATTTCTAGGCTTTAACTAAGCCAGCGGAGGCTGCCAAACAACAGATGAGCCAGCGGTGTCAGGATCTTGCGTCCTTCATGGAGACATTAATGGAGGACACGCCTAAAGGAGACGAAGAACTTAGATTGGAAATTCATGATCCTGATCACAGTTGTTACGTAAGTAATCTTTTATCCTGCCGTTTGCCATATTTTTGTGTAATAACTCATTTGTGATGTCCTATGTTATCAAAAAAGTTAAGTTAGTTAAAAAATGTAAGGAAGTTTTGTTGAAATAGTGTCCATGTTGGCGGGAAAATTGTTGTGAAATCATTTCAAAATATTACAAAAATGTGATAATAAAAGTTACAACCAAACGCGTTGATCTTGCGATTTCGTTGCGTTTCGCTGATTCTCTTTATAGATAAGCAACTCTTAAGAAGCTAAGCTAGTAAGTAGTTATTGTAGTAACAGCTTAACGTTTAAACATTAAAGTTTTCATTAAAATTAAATGATGTAACAATTTCTTAGTTTCTTAGTAACTGAGAATTACTGCTCTTATATTATATAAGGATATATTTAAATTAATAAAATGACTTCTTATATTCCAACTTATCAAAAAACCTGTTTAGAATAATGTTATAGTTCCTAAGTTTACATGAAGCTAAACATAATAGCAACAATATGTTTTCGCAATTAAATATATTTCAATTATTTAAATAAAAAATTATGATTCCGTCGTGGCGCAGTGGCACAGCTTTGAACAAATGCGACGGCTGTGTTCGCACACACAACCGTCGCATTTGTGTCGTCAGTTCCCACTCAGGGCAATGAACTAATTTCCATTTCTTCGCCTTGCTAACAAGACAAAGTGCGGCGTTGAGTTCCCCCATTCAATACACCATATCTCGGAAATTGGTCATTGCTCATGAAACGGAGTGTCTTAACACTATGCTCTGTTGTATGCGGGATATATAGTAGCGATTATCAGTTATAACATTTCGATCTCATTACTAAAATATGAAACTATTGCTCCTTTAATTTCAATTAAAATTTTAACGTTAATTTATAATGTTTATTATCTAGGTCTCATGTTATTTGCTTATGTTCGCAGGAACGTGACTCCGTGATGCTCGGCGGTATATCACCTCACCACGACTACAATGACAGCAAATCCAGTACAGAAACGCCGATAAGCTACAATCAGCTTAATTACAACGAGACCTTGCAAAGGTAATAAATAATATTCATAAAATAGATATATGTGATAGATGAGATATTTTTAGGTCTTTTTATACTTTAGAAGGCACATTTGCCTTTGGAACTTGTTAGTAGTAGACAGAGGAAAGTTATAGTTAATACTGTTTCCTACTTTTGATAAATTTTCGAGACATTGCGTGTTGAGTGCCAAACCTTAACGCTCGTTACTGGGACAAAGAACTGAAAATAATTCAGTTCTTCGTGAGGGTATCGAATTCCGACCATCGCAAACTAACATAGTTTTTTTTTTATATTTGTGCTCATTCCGCACATAGCAGGGTAGGCAGGGGGAAACTGGGAACTCAATATTGAGATACTCCGAAAGAAATTTTGCAAAGTGGGGAACGTCTTAACACCTGGTTACTGGCTACTTCTATTTACGTGAAGCTGAATATTTATTTTAGTGATATTAACTAATTTAATCATTACTTTCGTCAGATACTTTGATAGTCATGAACCTTTTGAAGAATACACCGTGCCGTTGACTGATACGAAAATGGACATAAAAAAACCAGGAGGTGCTAGTAGGTAAGTACAACTACAAATATTTTATATTGCTTAAAATAAGATAAAAATAATTATGTTGTTAATATTTATAGTTTATTATTTACACACAAAGGATAATTTATTTAAGTGAATTGTATATAAGAAATTGTTGAATCTATTATTATGACAATCTGTGTTCCGCTTTCATTACAATTTTCGAGACATTGCGTATTAAGCGGCGGAAGTCGACGCCACATATTGTATTGTTACCAGAGCGAGGAAATGAAAATAATTAATTTCCCCAAAACATCAGACTATGCTGTGCTGCTGCGCCATGGCGGCCTTTTTTAATTGATGATATTATAATTTCAGCAATTTCTTATCATCAATGGAATGCAGTTCAGGGGATTATGTCGAAGGTACCAGTATGTCCGACTCCAGCGCTGTTGTCTTAGCAAGTTGTAGTCAAACCAGCCTGGACGACTACCATCAAGTTCGGCTAACTGAGTCTTTACTAAGCAAGTTAGTGTATTTATAATTATTATTTATTTTTATTAATATATAATTCTTCTGTATGTGTGTATGTCACCCTATTCTTTCTAAACGGCTGAACGGAATTGGATGAGATTGTATATATTTGAATGAGTGTTGGGCCTGATATGCCTGAGTCTCCATGTACTCGACACGTACTGTAATAGACTAGATATACTATACAGAATTCATGTAAGTATTCAAGGAACTCCTCAATACACGTATTGTGATATGTTTATTATCATGTCTACGGTTAGACGGTGAGGCTCGCCACTTATTCTGTAAAATTAAATTCTACTTTGCAGTATTTTGTTAGTAAATGCATTTGCTTAATTAAATGTAATTTGTTTAATTCTAATCATTAAGCTTATTATAACAAATAAAAGAATAATAACAAATATAGACTATAAATAGCTTATAAATATGATAGTATCAGGCAACAGATCGAGTGAAATTCTTATTATTGAATCTTAAGTAGTTTTTGGACAGTCTGAAAATTAATAGTTATATCTTAAATGATGTTGTATTGTATTGTGTATTGTTATTAGTAAACTACTACTATAATTATACACTAAAGTAGTACAATATTAAATTAAAATATTTTTTTGTAACTTTAGCATTTAAGAATATAAAAATCATTATAAATCTGTAACCGTGTAAAACAGTGAAACTGGAATAATAACAATAATTAAACGCAGGACGCCATATTGTCCTAATGTGACATTTTTTCATGTTGTTCCTGTAAAGAACATGACCACACAGACAAGACTGTATGACGTCGTATCGTGGCGGCTGCTGCCTCGCATATTTAAAAATACATATAATATTTTTTTTGTACATTTTTAGATCTTTTTACATACAGTAAAATACCAAATTAGTAATAATGACATTTGAATTTATATTCTAAAAATATTGTTTTGTTTTGTTTTAGGCATAACGCCGAAATGGAAAAGGAACTAGTTAAAATGCACCGGGAAAATAGATCAAGTAACAAAGGCGATAGAGATAAATCATCAAACGAAAACAGACAGAAAAAGAAAGAGCATCTTGCAAGATGCAATGCGTTTTATCAGCCTCCAACTGCGGCAGTATCAACTTTAGAGTCCCAGGTATGATAAATGTTTAATAACAAATGTTAATTTTGTTTCTTGGTTGAATATGAAGTACAAAAGTGCGAATCTCAAATTTAAAACAAGAAATTTGATAAGTAAAAGGATGAATTTAAAGTTTGTAAATGCTAATTTTATGTATGAAGGAATAAATTTGAAGCTTAAAAGGCTTAATTTGATAAATTACAATGTATGAATTTGGAGTGTAAAAAAAACATAAATAACGGTAGAAGTAGCAAGCGTATACGACGTTCTACGTAGCTTGATAGTAACGTATAGTTTAATGATCTGGGCGCTTGTGTTTTACGAACCCAAGAGTTCCCGCTACGTTCAAATTTTTATAAGTTTTCTGAAAATATGTTTCTATCCTTGGTGTAGTGTAAAACTTTAAAACATATTTAAAGTATAAATTTCTTATAAGACCAATGTCATTTAATACTTGTTAGGTAAGAAATTATTAAATTATTATTATTGTGTTGAATTATTTTACTAAATATCATATTTAATTAATAGCGAAAATATTGTACTTATGATCAAAATAACAAGGAAAATGTGCATGTTTATTGTAAATTGAATTCAATTAAATAATTAAACGTCTTATTGATTTGTTGTTTAATCTAATTATGTATTATTAATTGCATAAATAAATTATGAATTCATTTCTGTTTAATACAGTAGATATACTATGGGCCTGTCTTGACATAAAGGGGAGGTTATGTACATGCATTTGTGGGTACTATCTCCATTCGGGGAAAAGAATTATTTTTAATTTTTTCGCTTTGGTAAGAAAATAAAGTGCGTTGAGTTCCGCTACTCAACGTGCAAAGTCTTGATTATTTTCAGTGTCGTGTAGTCAAAAGGAAAATACGATGTATTATTTATTATATATACTTTTCTCATTCAGCCTCACGGTATGAAGAGAGCTTCAAAGCAGTTAGAAGAAGCAAGTGGTCACAAGCATCGGTGTTCACCTCCACGACTTCGAAGGAGGCAAAGCCCGAATTCAGTTAATGTTTCTCAACCTACAACTGTTTCTCCGACCGGTAAGTTATATATGTTTTTAAATATATTCAAGAAGAATTATTTACATATTATTTACATATTAATTATTTACACTTGAATAAGAAAAATATACAAGAATTTGGTTCTTTTAAAGTTATTGTCAGCTTCTACCATTTACCAAGTTTAGTCACATATTTCATAGGTGTGGTCCATTTCATTTAATTTCATCCATTTCTTCAAAAAAACGAAGGTTTTCTATTCGACGGACGATTTTGATTTTGGATTTTGTCTAGTTATTAATATTAATAACTAAATTCTTATATTAATAATATAATGTATTATTAACCTGATAAATCTTAAATAAAACAAAATTAATTTGACTCGGCACCAAACAATCAATAATTGAAAATCATTAATTAATTAATTACCATCAATTAAAGAAATAAATTACTGAAATTAAAAATGTTATTTGCATGATGTATGATTTTTGTTTTCAATATTTTTAAGTTTTTTTTATTTCTAATTAACTTTCCATTTAAATCTATACCTAAATAGAAATTCTGACGTGGCGCAGGAACCAAAGGGTGCGACTGTGGCGGTTTTGGATTGAATCCCCAATCGTGGAAATTAATTATATTTTATTAATATTTTCATGTCTTCGCTCTGGCACCAAGCCAAAAAAGCTCGGTGTTGAATGTCGCCACTCAACAATTCAATGCCTCGAAAAAGTCGGTGAAAGTGGGAAACTGAGTGTCTTAACACTAGGTTCCCCACTCTCGCCGATTTCGGTCGTTAAATATAAAATTACATATATAAACATTCGCTCAACACTTTAGATCTAAGTAAAATTTTGTAAAATATTTATATAATATATGTATATATTTTGTATTTTCTTATAATATCTATTAATTGTATGTAAACAATAATGTAATTAATATATATGATTAGGAAATTATATATAATAATAAAGTAAAAAAGGGTATGGACCAAGTGCTTGTAGTGCTAAGTAAAAATAATAATTATAATAAAAAAAAAAAACTCTAGGTTCCCTCTAATCTACCCTGCTATATGTGGGATACAGCGTGAAGCTGAATTATTTATCTTATAGTAAATTACATTATATATATATATATATATATATATATATATATATATATATATATATATATATATATATATATATATATATACATTATATTAAACATTATTTTCAGTGAGTTCACCTTGGGCGGGTACTTCTGTGAATGGCATGAACACATTCATACTTGGTGTTGGAATACCGCAACAAATGTCCATAATGAGTCCAATGCACATGCCAGGTGAGCAATATGATACTTACATGTCACTCAATCTCACGAACTACTGGTTCAATTTGAAAAAAAAAATATTTTTGTATTCAATAATCAATTTATTGATGAAGGCTATGTTACATTACGTTTATTGTTTCCAGTTACCTCGGGCGTTTACAATGTCTTGCGTCATACATAACTCTTAAATATCTCTAACTTTAACGGCGGTGGCAAAGTCGGGGGTAAAAGCAAATATAAATTGCACTTAACTAATCCTAAAAGAAACTATAACGGTTACCCAATTGGATATTTATTTAGTGGATATAATAAATTAATAATAAAAAAAAATATTTATAAAGCAAAAACTCCGACTGCATAAAACTAAAAAGAAAATAAATAAGTCCAATAGTTTATTAGGATTAATAGTCAGGACCTCTTTAAATTATGCGGTATTCCTGGTTTTATTGATTGAAGAACTACTTATAGATCCCGACTTTTAATCCAAATAAACTATTGGGCTTGTTTATTTTCTTTTTAATTTTATGCAGTCGGGGTTTTTGTTTTTATAAATATTTTTTTATTTTTACTTTTTTGTTAGGATTCATTATGGTAATGATAATCAATTGATTTTGATTATATTATTGTGGTATACGAAACGATTATTTTTTTACTAAGTCCAATGGTGGCCACAACCGCCATGATTGTTTTTTTTAACGTCACTTATCTAAGAACACTTGGGCTGCTATTACGAATCTAACGATACCTCAATTATGTAAATCAGTTTAGCGGTTCTGGATATATGAGGTAATAAAGAATATTACATACATACATACAAGATACGCGCGAAAAACATAACTCTTCCTTAGCAGTCGGGATAAAAGAGGCCAGTCGTGGCGCAGGGGCACAACGCGTGACTGTAAAATCGACTGATTGTGGGTTCGATCCCCACTCGAGGAGATGAAATATTAATTTAAATTTTCATTTCTTCGCTCTAGTGGTGAGGCAAAGCGCGGCGTTGAGTTCCGCTACACAATGCCTCCAGAACTCGGTGGAAAGTAGGAAACGCACTGTCTTAACATTAAGTTCCCTCTGCCTACCCTGGTGTGGACCTAGACTTTTTTTATAAAAAAAAAGTAATTTCAAATAAATTAACTCATTACAGGCATGTTCCCAATGTACTATTCTCCAGCGGTTACTCGACCTCTATCTACAACGGAGGCCAGCAGTGGCAACGTCAATACAACACAATTCCAAGGATTTGCACGTAAGTACAATAATATTAGAAAAAATACTAAAATATCAATTCTAGTTTTTTTCTATTTTTGGATATATGCTAAATTATTAAATGGCTTACAATGCCTAAAAGCACAGTATGTGCTTTAAATGCTGTGATTTTATTTTTGTTATACTAAAATACTCTATAATAAGTATATAAACCAGATATTTTTAACTTTTAAAAAGTGTTGTTCCACACTAAAGATAGAAAGATATTTTTAGAAAGTGTATAAAAATTATAACGATTTTACTTATTATATTTTGCTTTTAAAAGCATTTTTATTATATATCAGATCCTGTAAATTCAAGTGCAAATGGAGGGCAATTTCCACATGTCAGTGAGGGGGGCGGCATGTTTTGTATAAATTCGCCTAGTACAAGCGCTGCTAGCAGACCCGCAGTCACCAATAGTGCTAACATGCACTATCAATCTCAACATCCAAGTATGAATTCTTATTTATATATTTACACAACTTTAACTAAACAATTATTTATTTACAAACCTGGATTACTATCATGTTCTAATAATATTATAATTTTAAACAATATCTCATATATAACAATTTAAATCAGCTTCACGCTGTATCCCGCATACAGCAGGGTAGGCAGAGGGAACTTAGTGTCAAGACACTCCGTTACAATTAAATCAAATAAAAAAATTGTTATTATAAATTGTTATATCTATGTAACCAAATTGGAAATTTTACATCCGTATATTCCATATCCAATATTTTGTAAATGTTATGGATGTATTTTCGATCCGACGAAGAGAAGAAGAATACTAGGAACATATTATATCGGTTTCAATTTCGTTTACCGATATTTTATGTTGGACTAGTGGGCGCGCGCATTTTCGCCCGTTCATTTGCACCCTTAGGGGTAAATTCTAAAAAAAACCACGAAACACGTGTTTAATAAAACATTTTTAACAGTCTGAATTTAAATTTTTATAAAAATCGGTGGGGATTTAAAGATTTCTCCATACAAACTTTCAACCCCTATTACATCCCTTTAGGGTTAAAATTTTTCAAAATCCCTTAGTGGATGTCCAGATTATGAAAATAAACATCTGTCCAAATTTCACGTTTCTACGCACAGCGGTTACGGCTGTGCGTGCGTCTTACCTCAGTCAGTCAGGTACATGTCCTTTCATATATATAGATATAGATTATCCTTTGGTTTCGGATATTTTTGAGACATTTGTTTTTTTAAAGAATTTCTTATTGACAGTCTGTGATATTTATTGTTTGTTTTACTTTACCAACCAAAAATCCTTTGTTCTTATCACTACTTCGTACTAAGCGGAGTTTGTCGGCTCGGCCTGTTAAAATGGAGAACCTGTAACAAATTTCAATTAGAAACGAAAGCATTCGTTTACGGTATTTTTTTTTATATTGGATATTGGAAATCCTTTTACGGATCTCCAGGACGTCCCTGTCATAGACATTTATATCTATCATATTTTTTTCAGTGCCCTGCATGATGTTTGGACAGGCTGTCTATGGATCGCCATTTATGTATTCATCGGTTGATCCCCAAGTGTATGCTATGCAACAGAATTTTGTAAATCCTAACATACACAATTTCCAGCCCCTCGGCCTTTCCGGCAGAAATTACGAAGAAGTGAGTTTTTTTTTAATATTTTATTTTGTGCATAATATTGCAAAAGGGGCTTGCTTTATATTAACAAACTTGTAACATGTATTATATTTATAGGAAGAGTTCTGTGAGAGTGAAAAATTATATGTTATTGTCTAAATAAATTTATTTATATAATGTAGTAGTTTAACATTGTTAATACATTTTAAATCAGAGCTCTTCTTAGATTTTACATTTGATTTTGGCAATGGCTTTCAACAAATTAATACTTTGAGCGTTTTTTTTTTCGAAATAATTTCTATACATAATTAGTTTAGTGGTTTGTCGTTTGTATACTTTTTATTTTGTTCTGTTTGATATTTATATTTTAAGATTATAATATGTAAGTTAATATAACTCGCGGACTTTAGGAATAAGTGAAATCGGTATGCCGGCTTAGCATAAAATGATGAACAAGCTGATCGTTTAAGGCATAGGATATAAAATGGATTTAAACGTAAAGTTACAAGAATTAAACAATTGATAAGGAGTACATATGTATTTACACAAATAACATTGTCACGTATGACCTCCTAAATAACCAATTGTGTTATTATTATATTATAATATTATTATATTATGATGTAAAAATGTGTTTATTATTTTTTTTATAAAGTTACTTAATAGTAAGCCTAATTTATTGATATTTGAGAAAATCATACAATGGCTTATATATATATTTTTATAGAATTAATAGTTTTGAATTCGAAATTATTAATAAATTCAGTTTGTTTTCTACTTTATAAACATGTACATTTTTAATTGATATTTTTTTTAATAAAACGTGATGAGCATTTCAAATTATAATAACGAAAGTTTATTGTTTTTTTTTGTATATAATTTTGAGTGTGAAATAAAAGTGTCAATTGCAAAATGGATATCAATATTTAAAGTAAATATATACAAATATTTACAGTTCATTTCATATACCGTTATAAAAGTACTGTATATTGAATAAAAGTACCATACTAACGTAGTTTTACTGGACATTTCGTTAATTACACTAGATTGTGGACATGGTTACCAAGGTGGCATTAGTCTGTTAGTCGATTACGAACTTAGTATATGAGTATAGTCGATGTAAAATGGCGGTATTTAACAATAAATATAATATCGACTGGCAGACAAATGCTACTTACTCTTAATCAGCTGGCAAAATTTCCTATTGCACTTTTTTCTAATAAAAGTTACAAAAACATAATCAAATCATGCACATAGAGTGCGTGAATTAATTATGTTTTAATCTTACATCGTATAAAGCTTACTAGTATTTGATTGCTTGAAAAATTAATGTCATAAACACTTGCTTCTTGCATTAACTATCAAAAATAATTTTATTTTCCTTATCATTTTTTTATATATATATATATATATATATATATATATATATATATATTTATTTATTTATTTATTTATTATGCTTGTGTTTTTTTGAATATCTCGTTTGGCATTTTAACATTTGTGAACGTATTAATTTGTAGTGTTAATCGTTTAGCAAACGTGACAAATTGTGGGTTCAATTCCCACTCGACTCGAGGAGATAAATTGTATAATTTTATTTTCTTCGCTCTGGTGTTGAGCTCCGCCACTCAGCACACATTGCCTCCACAAACCTAGGCTATAACGTTGATATTTAGACATAATGAGTAGAATTTAATACTTTGCTTACAATATCACGTAACATCTCAACACACGCCATAATTACATCAAATCTTCGTCAGCTCATTTAAATCAATGTTAATACCAAAGCTTCATACATTTAAAATATGTTATAAGTCAATCGTATAATGTAAATACATCGCAGGCGTGTAAGCTTACTTTGCCAATGAAAGCCGGCAAATGGTTTACCACGAATACCCGGCGTGAGAAGACTGCTGAATCACAAACAAATGTACAAGATGGGATAAATACATGCGACGTCCGTCATTCTTCTGTTGGCACCTCTAATAGGGTATGGCATTGATGGAAACTTCTGTTTATATGTAGGGTAAACCAAAGCTCGCCCACTGTATTGATAGTGATTGCCCAATTTAAGGAGAAGGTATCGTGGTGCAGTGGCGGATGAGTCGGAATTCCAGAGTAATGTATTATTTGTTATTTTCGTTTTCCTCGCTCTAGTATCAAGAAAAAGGGCGGCGTTGATTCTCACCACTCAACACGCAATGTCTCGAAAAGTAGAAAAATTCTTGGCAAAATGTATAATACAATAAGAATTGATATATTGGCAACGCTTATAAAAAATACCGTAATGGGTAACTAACCGTAAATCGCAATTTGTAAAAACGACTTACCGTGATACTCAAATATAAGGACTCACTTGATAACTAAATGTGTAAGAAGCTTATAATATTAAATTTTTGCGTGAAAGTCACCAAACTATAACAAATTTTTTAGTTTTTAATAGAAATCTACGTTAGATTTTGAATTTTAATGATCATCATAGTTAGGGGCAATCACTGTTCTTTTAGTTTTATTTTTTTTAAATATATTTTATACTAGTCTCTAAGAAAAAAGTAGTAAAAAAGTTATGCATTTGAAATCCCGAAGTGGGCAATAGCTATATGGTTTACCCTACTATTATTGTTATATGATAGCTTAGCGTACTGTCATCGATAACAATTAATTTAATTGTAATAATAGTATTTATAGACCCTATCTTGTACTGGAACATTTCAAGCTTGGAACTTAGACTTGTCTGGACTACAAAGACGCTCCAAGTATTATTAAGTTTTAGTATATTGATTTGATTTTTTTCTTCATATGTTTGTGGTAAATATTTCACGTTCCATCATATTTTCAATCGACATTATTAGGCATATTTAAAATAAAGTGAAAATGACGAGCAGCAGAAAACGAATATTTCTTAATATTAATGAAATCTAAATAAGTTATTTGAAATTTAAATGTGTAAATTGATTATTGATGAAGAATAATTTATATTTCAAACTTCATTACTAAAGTTCGTTCAATACCTTGTAGAGTTCGAGCGGCGGCCGTGACTTACAAGGTTTAGTAAGGAATTTTACTTCTGAAATGAGAACTTCATTCAATCATGTTCAGGTTAGATTAAGACAATGGGCCTAAATGTTATGTGGTTGTATTTATGTTAGTAAATAGTTTATTTTAGTTGTGTGTTTTTGCTTAGTATTTATTTTATGCAATTATGTTACACTTATAAAGCTTTTAGTAACTTGTATATAATGTTTCTAGTAACATGAACAAAAAGATAAACGTGGTTGTTACTTGCACTTAGACATGCTGCTTAAGATTATATCAATGAGTATGGCGGGCATGCTGGCTGTTAGGTGAAGGTCGTTGATAGAAATTACTTCCAAATTTCCACCATTCTTATATATAATTTAAAAAAAAAATATTTGTGGGTCTAAATTATTCGGATTTTCCCAAATTCCATCTATTCAATTCCATTATTCGTGTCAGGAGCATAGTAGTGATGGCATTAGGCTCAAGTCTAGCTCTAGTCTAGCTCTAGTCAAGTACTTTTTATTCAAGTTACAAAACTATGTTTACTTATGATTTTGATATCATAAAATTATTAAATGATTATTGTAACCCACCTTTGCCATGGGTAAGTTGATGTTCATACGCTCTCATGTATACATTTTTTTTTAAAGATAAAACATCATTAGACGATATTCACAAGATATGTATATCGCACCTACTACTATACTACCCACAAATATATAACAAACGCACATTCAGCTGACCAATTTCTACATGAAGTCAGAACATATAGTACAAGTAAATATGGTTTATTATAAATTATTATATTTAACGTTAATAGATTCGACATTTTTCCCATTGTGGTCCACAGATAATCACTGAAAAATAACCATTTTAATAGTATATTGTTGTTATGAATCAAACAACTTTTGATAAATTAATAAAAGTAAGGCATGCACTATTGCCTTCATTGGACGAGCTTTTCAAAAAAAAGTTAATTTTATTTTGTAATTACACTTTCTTATATTTAAATTAATGTTGTTTTCGGCTTTTGCTTGTTGTATTATTTCTGTTTTTTTTTTTTTTTTCAAATTGTGAAAATTAAATTATCATTGTCAATATTCGTTGTTGTTTATTAAATAATATAAATAAGTGATAATTAGAATTGCATATTATGTGTTGCGTATTAGTTTATTAGCATAGTATATTTGCAATAAAGGTAAAAAAAAAACTATTACTTGATAATTTTCATACGGTATTGTTGTAGTATATTATACTGGGTATCTTTCGACGATTTACAATTAAATGGTTGTGCAATTTTAAAAGCTAATCTGTCTTTAAATTCAATCGAAGTTTTTGGACCTAGAACTATCAGCTCATTACGCGCAAATTGAACGAATGAAGATAGCTTTATCAATACCTATGTTTCATTTTGTATTCGGTCATTTCAGATTCTGCTCAGTATGTGTTAGTCGGTACGTAGTATGTCCTATTCATATGTATTTTTAATCGTGTTGTATACAAAATATAAACATTTTCCGTTAAAAATGATAGTAATCCGTTTAAGACATAAAACCTAGCGTTATCTTCTGAAGATTTTTGTTAGTTTCTACTAAATTACTGGTAATCACCTTTGTTACTATATAGAAATAATAATATTTTGCCATCAGTGCACTGAGCGACCAGTTCAAGATCAATTGAAAAGGAAAAGCCACCGTGGCAATAGTGATGGCACTATCGAAAAGACTGATGAGGAGTCGAGCTACTCTTCTTTCTATTCGTCATTTTTCAAAACTGAATCTGGAAGTACTGAAGAGAGTGATGTGAGAAATACAAATAGAGAAGATGGAATGGTACGTACACACCCACAGCATTTCTTTTGTAGGAAACTACATTGACGCTGATGTCTTTGTGGTGCCTTTATCTGACTGTATATATTGACAAACTGGATTCTTCAACTTAATATGCCTGCACGTTACGAGATTTTGGATAGATGTTCGATAGCAGTTACAAGAGAAGACATATAAGGAATGGTACTGTTAATACCGCTTGTATAATTTAAAGTTTTTATAAAATTCCGTTTTTCAACAGTTGTGGCAGAAGAAAAGGCGAATGGGTGATACCACACTAATGTCAAACATTGATACGGGCAGCACAAATGATCCACATCCTACGAAAGTCACCAGAATGGAACAAGTAAGTCAATTTAAATATTTTTAATATTTTTAAACAATAAAGGATTTCTTTGGCAATTAGTGAATTGTGAGTATTACCAACTATTAAATAAGTTATAATACTATAAATAGTACTAATCAGAAATTTATTTTGCAGGTTTGTCTCACATCAGAACTTATTTACAAATATCAAATTCTCACAAAGAATATGGAGGAGGTGTTAATCCGTGATAAGGAAAAATTACAAAACTTTGAACAAGTTAGTGCCATTATTATTAATGATAACCAACCATCAAGATATGATTAAAACATATTCGTTTCGATAAAATTTATACACTTACCAGCGACAGTCGTGGCTTCTATTCCCACTTCGGAGAGTGACGATATTTTTATTTCCTCGCTTTTGTTATAAGATAACATGCCGCAATCTCTAGAAAGTTCTCTATCTGTGTGTATTTCTGCCAACCCCTCTCAATGTGAGGTGATACGGCGTAAAGCTATAAAATGTGTACCTATATTGAAAATGTTATTTTTGTTACTTTTAGCCTTCAATGGTGAACGAGCAGCTGGGACAACTTTATCTAGACTTACAATTAGAGGGCGTCGCCGCAAGGCTTACACTAGAAGAAGGCATTACGAGCTCCAGCAGTTCTGGTGAAGAGACCCCAGCTAAATCTTCAAAGGTATATTTTTACACTTTTTATTAAATTATTCCAATTTTTCTACTGAGGGCCATAGATAAATGACATCACATATTAAGATGGACGGATGGACGATTTATAATATATGACCCCAAAAATTATGTGTCCTTATATATTATACTGAATAACTACAAATACCTTTCCAGTTTATATAAGACATTCTCCTGCTGAATAGTAATAATTCTTATTATTTTATTTTTTATTAAATTCTTACTATAATATAAAGAAAATATTAGAGTAAAAATATTTGCAAAAAAAATATTGTTGTTATTATTAAAGCAGACCCGCCACAGAAATCGATGGGAGGGTAGAAAAGCAAAATTGGGAACAGGAAAATGTTTCTAAACTTAACTAAAACGTTATAAACGTAACTTTTCTGATGAATACGGTGGCTGAGACATGATAACGGTGTTTCATTGTCCAAATAACCTTATCACAATTGTTCAGGATTGGAAAGAATATTGTTTTATTTAAAAATTTCGAAAAAAAAACCCCATGGCATGAGCTAACCAATATGCCGACAATCAGCATTTTTTTTTCAAATTTACTTTGCCAACATTTTCATCGGCTGCTGATGTGCTAGGGCATCCGATCTATCCAACCGTGAGGTGTGCCATTTCCAAAATTGTTTTTTTAACCTTCCACTTTAAATTCCATTTTTTTAATTCCACTTTTAATTCCATTTTTTTTAAACAAAATTTGATGCAATTTCTTTTATTAGTTTTTGTCGACAGCAGAAATTCGCCGATTACGCATAACACTTCTCTTATTTCCGGTCACGTCACGAACATACTAAATATGATATATGACATGTATTCGAGACGAGTGTACTGATATAAAAAGAAAAATAATTATCGAAAATAGAATGTACGTAGCTGACGAAATTTAACAATCCATCTTATTTTTTTAAAACATCTCGTATATATCTTACAAACTATATATTTTTAGTTCCATATACTTGTGGCCGTGGTTTTTTCCTCAATATAGCCCAAAAGTAGGCCTTTCATATAATGTAATAATTTTAACTATTGGTTTATACATCTTGGAATTTTAATTATTGGTTTATACATCATAATAAAAATTGTTGTTTTTTTTAAATCTACTATCTAAAGAAAACTTTTAATGTTTATTATTCATATGTATTTGCAATTTATATGTACAAAAAATTTAAATGATGCGAAAAGCTTATATTAGGTTGTATTTTGGAATAAAATCAAGGCCGCAGGTCCAATTTTCTTCAAGAATCTGATTTTTTCCATAAAAATCACAAGTTCCTAAATACCTTCTGAACCACTGAATATCGCTGAACATATATGAGGGTAAAACGCATAGGTAACGAGGTCCATCCGTCGATCGCGTTACACTCTGTATATGTGAAAGCTTTTACTATTATTATTGAGCGATATACTAATTAAATAATTATTCAGAAATTAATAGAATGATATTAATATTAAAGCAGATCCGGCGTCGAAAACGAGAATACAGCAAACTGGTGATGATATATGAAGAAGATGCACCATTGCCGCCACCAGAGGACGCTGGAAGCTCCTCCAGATCGTAGTACTTGCGTACAACTTATATCTTTTCCGTTTACACAAAGTGTGCAAAAATAAATATGTAATGATAATTTATACTAAGATAAGAACAGAATACGCTATCAATTCCTGTACATCGTAGCACCTACGCTACTTATATCCATACATGGTATACAGATATAAACGTATAATGGTAGTTTATATAAAAAAAGAACAAAGTCGCTCGATTTCCTCTACGTTGCAGAACGTACATCACAACTCACATACGTTTTTACAACTATGTCTACACTCTTTATACGGAGTGTTCAAAAATATATATTAATTATTTATACAAAAGATAAGAAAACAATTATATATATATGTGCGGTAGAAACTTTTATAAACATTCGTAGGTGTCAAGTGAATAAAGTTTTGAATGTATGTGATAGTGCAGTGTTATAAATAGTGTGCTTTAAGTAATAAAACTAAAATCCTAAAAGTACCTATTCTGTTAGGTTGTAAATGCGATGGTTTTAAGTTAGATTTAATGAAAAAATTGAAAATATATTTCTATGTTTAATAAAAAATGTTTAAAATAACTTTCATATTATAGAATTTGTTATATTTTTTACATATATATTTTTTGGTTATGGATTACCTCTATATATTATATTATAAAGGTTTCAAGTTCGAGTCCATCAAAATAGTTATAGGTACAGTACCTATTTTAGGAGATTGTTTTTTTTTCAACTAAATTTAAATTAAGTTCTTGTTTTTTTTAGACATAATGTGCATTATGATTGTATTTAGTAAGAAATATATTATATAAGCAATTTTATTGAGAGATTTTTGTTGTTACGCACACATATGCATTGACTTGGCATTTATATTTTAATTAAGGGAATCTTTAAACAATAATTATTAAATAAATAAGTTATTTTTTATAAAAAAAATCAAGGATTTATTTTATTATAGTTACCAAGTTGTTGTTTATAAATTTTAAAGAGACGATTTTTATTATTTTACTAGGACATTGATGTAATGATGTGTATAATTAATTAAGCAAATATAATATATTGAAAATGTTATTTTTTTATATATTGACCTAAATTGTACTTGAAGTCTGTACATATATATATATATATATATATATATATATATATATATATATATATATATATATATATATATATATATATATATATATATATATATATATATATATATATATGTTTCACGTTGACCATCATATATATAGTTGGAACGTTACATAATATACTAAAATATACTACATTAGTATAATATGATCATATTATATTGTGATACATTATTTTATATGTATATTTTATAAAGCCGAAATCATGTTAGTACAAATAAAATATAAAAAGGACCAAAATGGTTTCCTAGAAATTAGTATGTTGAGAATGGTCGAATATTTATATACATATTATAATATATTTTATAAGAGAATGTATTGAATTTGCAAATTATGAATATTTTATGCCTTAAACATAAAAGTTATAACCATTTCGTGTTGTATAGAGTATATCATGTTTCCTTTATATTTTATAAGTTACATTTATTTACCTACTTTCAACTTTATATGATAGTTTATTTTTAATTTGATGTTAATTGTGTAAATTACTAATCAATGTTCATAATAAAAGACGTAATTAAAATTATTTTTTTTTTTATTTATCCCAACGTTTTGGTGACTTAGAGTTTAACAAAGGAGAAACATTGCTTGTTTTTGCTCTTTAAACCTTAAACCCCAATAAAGACCAACGTTAAAACCAGTATTTGTTATATTATGTGTTTTTCATAGTATGTATATACTCCACAGATATATCGCCATGTACTTAGGTTTCTTGATAGTTTTTTTTTTTTTTGTTATACCCTCATGTAGAACTTAATATTAAAAACAAATACGTTAACCGTACATATGTATGTCTGTTGGGTAATCAATGATCAGGGGATTGGTGATGCTTAAAATTATTTCCAATTCCTATAATTTGAATATTTCCTAAAATTGTGGCGTGTGGCGTTGAATTTCGATACTCAACGCGCAATATGTCTAATTCTAATAAAAAATGCATTGCCATAAGGTTCTCTCTGCCTACCCACCTTAAAATGAGAAAATGTCAAAACATGTCAAAAAAGTAAAAAATGTCTAAATATTCATATTATTTTTTAGATTTAGTATGTATGATCTATGTCAAGTTACTCGATTGGCAAATGCTTAAAGAATTTAATTATTATATTATACTTTTAGCTATTTAGTAATTTAAATACCACGCTGCAATATTCGAGATAAAAAAATAATAAAAAAATAAATAAACTCTTGCAATTTGCTTTAAATTTTAATCATTCGTATCTGTTATAGTTGCCCAGATTGACTGTAATGTTACCGAACTTTAATACTATCTGTTAGAACTGCTGTTGTACAATGAAGAGCTTGAGTATTAAAAAAACAATTCATTATAATGATAGTGATAAGAATAATAAATGCGATAAAACACCGTAACCATACCTTATCAGTGCCATGAAATATTGAAGAGTTATACGAATACTGATGAAAAAAGAGCCTTACGAGCGTACGTTGTGTTTTATCAACGATGTACCTACTTATTGCATAAAAATGTCTATTTACTTTTTTGTAAAAACAATAAAAATGTTTCATTTAATGTGAGGCACTTACAATGTGCTGAATCGGAAAGGTCTACGAGATGATCCTCATGAGGATAGGAATGGGGAGAGCCGGGTGGCCCGTACCCACACCATTAATTTTACTTACACCAAAATTTGCCCCAAAAATATTAAAAAAAACAACATTTACAAGAACTTATCTGTTCAAAGCTAAAGTCCAGACCCCCCCCCCCCCATAAAATATCTCTAGATACGCTAATGATGATCCTTCGAAGTAAGGTGAACCTTCGCTACTGCAGCGAAACTCCCAGTGCTACTTATATTTTTTTTCGATACTATGTCACACTTGACACCCGCGCCCTTCAGTCACCCGTTTTTTATGGAAGAAAAAAATGCGAGCTTAAGTATATCAGATTAACTTACTATAAACAACTGCTTTCATTCATAATAAATTGAATATCGCGTAATCAACGAACATTCTAGATTAAAGGGAACATCTCGTAACCTATTCCGCTATATTTGAAATTACGAGTAAGAAGGAAAAAATGTTTATATTTTTACACCCGTCCTTTTAACAGGCTTTTTTAAAAGTTATTTTGAAAAATAAAATAATTTGTTCAGAATTTGCCATGCGGAACGATAAGTGAGCTTCAAAGGAAAGGGCTCTAGAGATATTTTTTTTAAATATCTCCGTTTGAATGAACTATCCTATTGAATATCCAATAGTAAGTAGCTATCTATATATAACACTTATAAATATTTAAAATATATATTTGTGCGTCTACTTTGGTAAGCGAGCTTCAGTATTTTGATGAGACAATATTTATTTATATATCTAAGTTATAAAAAAACATAATTACGCATAACTATTTACCTCACATCTGTTAAATCAATAAGAATAAGCATAGTAATTAGCTTAAAATTTTTATCAATCATTCACAAAAGCGTAATTATCGTGCATAATATTGCATTATTCATATTGTTTTATTTTCAAATGTTTAAAAAACGATCCACCCGCCATGAGAACCTGTTACAACGCGCTACACTATCAAACGCACACATGCTCGGCTCTCTGTGACTACAATGTAAATAATTACATTCACGCACACAAAGCAAGTTTCCACCAACACCGACACAGCTCTACCTGCGCAAGAGTCGCATTCCGTCACCCACCGTCACGATTGGCCGCCGAGCCTCTAAGGCTTTGAAACTGTATTAAATTTACTTTAGAAAGTTGACAGTGTAATATAGTGTTCCATTTCTCGTGTCACCATGATAACTGTTTAGGGTAAGTTTATTTACATGTATATTGAGTATTATGCAAGAGATTTTCTAAAAGAGAAAACTGCTTCGCCAAAGCCTTACGTCGTCACGTCAGTCTATCCGTTTACAGTAACTTGTCACTATATTACAATGCCGTGTGGATGATTATTTAAATTCTTTGGTTTAGTCGTCGATAGCAATTTTTTTTGTGTATTTTTGTATACTATTGAAACTAAAAGTAATTTTAAATTATATCATAATAGATAGGATTTAACCTTAAATTATTTTAAACATAGTAAAAAAAATACTCTTAAGTTTAATTTTACATGATCTCAGATGTTTTTAATTACATTTTACCTGCATGAGTCATTGAAAACGTACTCAGATAACATTTTATCCTATAACGTACATTTTTATAAGACTAAAGTGGTTATAAAAATTTCACAAACTAATATTATTTCTGCCTGAGTAAAATAAAAATTGTAATACAAATAAATATATTAAAATTACGACGCTTGTCACTAAAATTTTTAATTATATCATTGACCTTTTGCAATGCTGTTTTTTTATATATTAAAACATGATTTACTTATATTATGTTGTTATAATAGAAATATTCGTTAAAAGACAGCTATACAAGTACTTGGTCGATGTAATTGTAAAATATATGAATTGATAATGTAAACATTACATTATCGAACAAGTCTTTCCTTTTTTGATAGACTACTAAACACTTAGTTTTTTTTAAGTCAACGTGGATATGGTGACAAATGATATAACATAGATAAGAAGTGTTTCTCTAATGAGCGATGACATTAAGGTTCTTTAGGATTCCAAGAAGGCGTAATAAGGATACCACACATACATTTAGACCAGAAAAACTGAAATCATTCAACAATTTAGATTTTTTTAACTAAGTTTTTTTTAAAATTAAATATCTTGTTAAGAGAATCATTTCTTAATCAAGTCAGATTCTTGGCTTATATCGGCCTATAGGTGAATTTAATATGTAATTACACATAAGTTGTTCGTAGAGAGTTGTGTATGTTAAACGTTGCTTTTCAAATTGCAGTAATGTTGACTGTTGTAGAGAAGTTTTTATTAATATTTTATATTCAATGTACAGGGTGGACCTCTCTTACTGTTTTTTATATAGATTATATATACGGCAACTTGATGTACGTACCTATAACAGTTATGTGAAAATTTATGACGTACTTGTACGTATATCAATGTTTTTCCAAGAACACGTTTCCCTATATGACAGACAATCAAATTTCATGTTCATTAAGCGGAAGTGTAACTATACTCCATTTCAAATTATTAACGATCTAATTTAAAGTTAATAAAAATAATGAACATTTTGAAATAATACATTTTTAAATACTTATATATTTTTAAATTAATAATCAAAAACTAGCTTCACGTTGTATCCTGAACAGAGTAGGATAGGCGAGGGATACAAAGAGTTAAGACAGTCCGTTCCATATTTTACGCCGAATTCAGGATGCATAAAGTATTGAGTGGCTGAAGTTGACGCCGCGCTTTGCCTCGACACCGGAGCGAAAACTGAAAATATAAATTTAAATAAATATTTCATTTCCTCGAGTGGGGATCGAATCTACAATCAGTCACATTCACAGTCACACACCTGTGTCCCTGCGCCACGACTGGTCTCATATTTTTAAGTTAAACAGCATAAATTAACTTTTAGCGGCATTTGAGAAACCGTAAAGAGATTTAGCAATGTACTCTATTATAATAACAAAAATAATTTTTGCATGAAATTTCTTCATTAGGAAGGGATACTGTTGTTACCTGCTAACGCTGACGTCATCGAGGCTTCACTGAAACGTTTTTGAGTATACGGCGTTGTTATGGGTTCATTTTTTTTACATTTTTAAAATAATAAAAAAAGTTTTCTCTTTGTTAAACATTGTCTATTCTTTGTGTTCAATTCTTTGCGTTCTGTTCCGTTTCTTAATAATGTAAAAGTTAGGGAGAAATGAGTCACTTAACAGTAACTTAAATCACGGTTATCAATATTAAAAAATATTAAAATGTATGTTTGTTTACTTACTACGATATTCGACCTCACTTATAGGTAACAATAAACGTATGTATATAATAAATTACCATTTATATAAATTATTATAAACTCTTTAAAAATGTCCAGAAATAAAAAAATAAAAAAAACGATTTCATTAAAAAAAAAACATTCATCCTATCGTAGTAAAGAAGAAGCTGCATACAATTTATCGATATTTTAACTATTATGGTGCTCTTAAAAGAAAAACTAAGGTTACCTATTAGTAGCGACGTCAAGAACTATTATAATCTTTTAACGACAGCTTTAAAATGATGAGGAAAGCTGCATCAATATAAAGACACTCGGAATGGCAATGGTGTATGTGTTTATTGTTTTTGTCTCATTTGTATGCAACAGTGGCATCTCCACCGAGCCAGTAAAGGCTGTATGAATTTTTACTAGCTGGCACATTCAAAACTATATTCTAATTTTATGATGTTGTATATTCTGTTTCAAAATCGTTCATAAGTTGTCTTAAAAAAGTAATCTCTAAAAAAAAATAATTTCTTCATTCGGGTGTTCAGGCAATAAGCGCGTTGATCGACTCTCAATGCTTCCAGGATTCAGCGGAAAGTGAGGAAGACCCTCCGGGTCTTAACACTAGGTTCCCTCTGCCTAGCCTGCTGTGTGTGGGATACAGCGTGAAGCTGATTTACATTGACAAGTAATTACCTATAGTGATTAAACGTTATAGGTACTCCAATTTAATTGTAACATAACCAACCAACCACGATCACCTTTGTGTAGCGACGTCACTACACAGACAGTCGGGTATTATTGGCGAACACGGCTCCTCCGGATATTGCACTGAACTGTTTTGAATGGTATTTACCAACCTGGCTGGATGGTCATAAAGCTGAATACGCTTCGATAAATGCTTCAGTAATGGAAGCACTACTACCTTAATGACTAACTTCGCTATATTACAGCCGATTTGGTTGTGTGAATATTTACATATAACGTTAATATTTATTTTTTATTAATTATGATGTTAACTTTATTATGAATATATTAGAAATCGATTTTAGATTTACTTTTAGATTTTAGGGAACATTATATTTATTAAAAAAATATGACAAGATAAAAAGTCTTAAATGTACATTCGAAAAGAAAACAAAGTTTGTTGTATGGAAAAATAAATGCACATTTATAATAAAGATTACTAAATTATATATGAAATTATTAATACTACATTATAACATAATAGTCATCGTAACAGTTCCTTCTATATTATTTTCTAAGCAAATATGGTTACGTTCAAGTAACACATTGTGGTTCAAAATTCGATTTCTAACTGCAATAGTCTTTATTAAGCCGATATATCAATCAGCTTGGATTAAATTGATAGACGGAAACCCTTTGAACGCATTGCTCCTGCAAGGTATTAGATCGACATTTCATATGTGTATAGCAATCTATGGATTTGAACTGTATTCATTATAATATATAAATCAGCTTCGAGCTGTATCCCACACACATCAGGGTAGGCAGAGGGAACCTAGTTTTGAGACACTCCGTTCCCACTTTCTGTTGAATTCTGGAGGCATTGCGTGTTGAGTGACAGAACTCTTGCCTCGCGAACCAGACACCAGAGCGAAGAAATGGAAATATAAATTTAAGTAAATATTTCATTTCCTCGAGTGGGGATCGAACCCACAACCAATCGGTTTTACAGTCACACTTTGTGCCCTTGCGCCACGACTGGCCACAATACTATTATATATTTTGAAATGTACTAGTTTTTGACATAAATTTATTATCTGTAACAAC
Source organism: Heliconius hecalesia formosus (assembly GCA_018249775.1). Lineage (NCBI taxonomy): Eukaryota > Metazoa > Arthropoda > Insecta > Lepidoptera > Nymphalidae > Heliconius > Heliconius hecalesia. Next base: position 28,398 of record DWMY01000011.1, read on the forward strand.
TTACACTAAAACTGTTAAATAAAATATCATTCGACACTACATGATACTTTATATTACGTGAGGTAACACTTGTGTCTCAAGGTGATTGAAAACATTTACCTCGTAAGTGTAAATACCTATACGTTTGTTTGTAGCGTCACGCTGTATCCCGTCCATAGCAGAATAGGCAAAAGGAATCCGGACCTAATGTTAACCCTTCAGTTCTCCGCTTTCCGCCGACTTCTGGAGGCATTGCGTTTTGAATGATGGAACTTATCGCTGTACTTTGCCTCATCACCAGAGCGAGGAAATGAAAATATTAATCAGCTTCACGCTGTATCCCGCACACAGCAGGGTAGGCAGAGGTGACCTAGTGTCATAAGACACTCCGTTACCCACTTTCTGCCGAATTCTGGAGGCATTGCGTATTGAGTGGCAAAACCCAACGCCGCGCTTTTCCCTCGACACCAGAGCGAAGAAATGGAAATATAAATTTAAGTAAATATTTCATCTCCTCGAGTGGGGATCGAACCCACAACCAGTCAGTTTTACACTTTGTGCCACTGTATGTAAAAGTCACACTTTGTGCCATTGTGAAAACATTAATATTTCTTAAAAGAAAGTAATAGAGATAAAGAACTTTGAATAAGTTAATACATTTTAAAAGAAGAAACAGCTAATAAATAGCGAATAATATACGGTTTAGTTATAAATAATTGATTCAAAGGAAATAAGTAGAATTTATTTCACAACATTTTATAACTTGGATGTTTTAGACTATCAACATTTTGATCTTAATATGTGACATTGTATAACCAATTTTACTTTTTTCTTCTAAAGCACATTTTTTTTCTGGATAAAATTAAAATCTTCTCTCAAGATACTCCGTTCTCCATTATCCGCCTGATGTCATGACAATTGACACGAATTTAGCGCCAAAACTCAACGCTTAAAGGAAAGGAAAGGAAAACAATTTTCTATCTCAACTGGGGATCGAACCTACATCCATCGTTTTTAGAATCGTACATTCCCCTGCGCTGAAATAGCCACTAGAAGCTTGTTTGTAACAGCTACTTAAAGCAATGTTTGACCCGTTGCTAGGCAACGATATTGTAAAACTGCGTGACACTTTCGTTATTGTTCTTGTGGTTTCTAAAATTTGATACAATGATTAAAAGAGTTACGATCGTAAAGTCGATGTTTCCTCCTTGAATTTAATATATTAAATATGTGTATATGTGTAATATTCTATAAAAAAATCCTTAGTTATGTTAAGAAATGTAATTTTTCTAGTTCCTCTTTCTTATTATTCAGTGGTGTAAGCCGACCTCGTGGAGTTTCACGATACTAGCTTCAGTAGGTATATTTTATAATAATAATAATCTATATTTTTTAACATTTTGGTATTTACTGTGGTACTATTGACTAAACTCTTTTATCTGTAAGAAAAGGGGAATTGTATTCTTATTATTTTTACTTAAGTGCAATATTTAAAAGTAAAATTGTTATACTAAGAATTGATTTTTTGTATAGTTCCATTAGGTCGACGATGACTCATTCCATTTATTATTTAGTAAAAGATTTCTCTAATCTTGTATTGAAGTCACGTAAACATTATAAATGTCCGATATACAATATAAAAGGAACTGTTACGACGTCTACTATAACGTTGTGAGTTATTTATTTTTCTATATATTAGTATAATATAAATATACATTTGTTCATCTATAAATGAAACCTTTTTTATAAATTTTTTATTAAAAATCTTAATTACAAAAGAATTTAAATTTTAATAAGGTTTGTATTACAATAAAAACTTGATATTTCAAGTACATATCACGGAAAATAAAGTGGTTTAACGAAATCAGTCAAGTCGCAAGGCCACTAATGACAATTATGATGCTGATAATGACGATAGCAAATCATCTAACTCTAATAGTAAAAAGGGGGACATGCACCTGTGTTGTTGTATATAAATCTATCTGGCACTGTTTACTCACGCCGCTGTGTACGGCCGTCGGCAGGTAGGGGACCTGCCTACCTGGGAGGTGACTCATACCGCCATATGCTTAGAAATCCTCATTTTTTACATTTTACGCACAAGAATTCCTAAAAATGATACTTAAAGTTAATCTGAAGTTCATAATGTATGTAGTTTATCACATTTATTAAGTACTATTTAGTGCGAATAGTAAGAAGTAGTGGATATGTTTGTATTCTAATTTAGTCTTAAAACGTTTTCATTTGAAATATTTTTTCTTTAGCATTTATACCACCTCCCAACGAACTCTACGTATACTAGATTTATAATTTAAATTATATAAAATCGTTTAATCCATGATGTTTTAAAAAGTTACTTTCCAAATTACTCTATTGAGATTTTTCATTCAATCATATTTACGTGTAAAGAAAAATTCAGTACTGAAAATTGCTACATTTCTATTTTTTTTTTCAGGCAAGAAAATGTCTCGTTTCGCTTGTCTCCTGGCCATGGCTGGGGTCACTTCGGCCCAGCTCACGCTGGATGGCATCAAATGTGATCAGTTCACGTGCCAGTTAGATGAGTACTGCTCACCGGAGACCAACCGCTGTGCACCTTGCAGCGTGGTCTGCAACAAGACCCACCACAATTACGACTCTGGCCTTTGCATCAAGGAGTGTCAAGGTTGGTTAGACTAGAGGTCGTAACACTTTATGGCAACGTGATTGTAGATGTGATTTTCTATATGTTCAAATTGTTTATTTCTTTGCAACTCAACAAGGTATTCTAGTATATAGTAGTTTACGACGAGTATTTTAGCTGTACGCTGTCTCCCGCACACAGCGAGGTGGGCAAAACGTACCTGGAAACTTAGTATTAAGATACTCCGTTCCCATTAAGACACTTCCGTTTCCCATTTTCCTCTGAATTCTAGAGGCATTACTTGTTGAGTGGCTACGCTCGAAGTAGCGCGTTGCCTCCTGTCATGAAAATATTAATCATTTCATTTCCACGAGTGGGAATCAAATCCACAACCTGTCAGGCTTACAGTTAATCCCCTGTGCCAGGATTGGCCTCACTATTTACTTATTATTTTAATATTACAAATACTTCTAAAACTTTCACATTGCTTGCACTAGTCAAACGACTCTATAAGGTGTTTGTTTAATATTTTCCTTCCAACATCTCAACAATAGTTCATAAAACTTTTCTATAATATTATGTAAAAAATTTTCACCTGAGATGAGTGTATGATATGTACGTTTTAAGTTGACGATGACTAATATTCGTGTACATACTTATAATAATGGAGGCCTTCGTAGGAGTTAACCACTAAAATGAGCTTAATTGTCCTTTGTCATAGAGTAACTTGTTATTTTGCAATATTGCTTACAACCAGTTTCGTGATCGCAGGCCACCTACAAATAGGTTAGCCTCCTCTAACTGGCACTGCCCCACTCGCACACCAGTTTAAGAATGTGAGGTTTAGGTCAAACGTCGCCTTCAAGCCTGTTTTCAAGTTATTGTAACTTTAGTCTTGATTGCAATTATTAATTAATTTATATAATTTTATGACTGAAAAACCGACTGATTATGAGTTCGATCCACACTCGAGGAAATGAAATATTTACTTGAATTTATATTTCCATTTCTTCGCTCTGGTGTCGAGGCAAAGCGCGGCGTTGAGTTCTGCCACTCAACACGCAATGCCTCCAGAATTCGGTAGAAAGTGGGGAACGAAGTGTCTTAACACTAGGTTCCCTCTCCCTGCTCTGCTGTGTGCGGTATACAGCATGAAGCTGATTTTTTTAATGTAAATTTTGAATATGGGACATATATTTTTTTATTTTTTGATTTATTACTATGAAATATCTATTCAAATATAATTTTGCAATGATAAGGCACTACAAAAAACCACGAAAGTTTGTCTTGAGTTTCATTCCTGTCAACCTGTTATAAAAATCAAATTGGGAACGGAGTGTCTGAAAACTAGGTTCCCTCTATGTGCGGGATACAGCGTAAAACTCGATTATACATTTTAAAAATATTTCGTTATTAATTGATTTAAGTTTCCCTCAGTATTCTTACTTCGTATATTACTGTCCAAGTTATTTATTAGATAAGTAAGGAACCATGTATGCCCTGGTGCGCTGCCCGTATTTGTTATTGATAATTAAACTAAATTATTTTGTGTATTTGCAACGGAAATATTTAGTAAAATCAAATAAAAAAAATATAAAGCAGCTTCACGCTGTATCCCGCAAATAGCAGGGTAGGCAGAGGGAACCTGGTGTTGAGACACACCGTTCCCCAGTTCTCCACTTTCCACTGACTTCTAGAGGCATTGTGTGTTGAGTAGCAGAACTCAACGCCACGCTTTGCCTCGACACACCGAACAAATGAAAATATAAATGTAAATAAATATTTCTTTTCCTCGACTGGGGATCGAACCCACAAACAGTCGATTTTACAGTCACACTTTGTGCCCCTGCGCCGCGACTGATCTCTTTATGGATTTAGTAAAATACTGCGAAATATTAATTTAGACTTTACAATATCCAATTAATAAATGAACCCATTATACATGTTAAACGTTATTTTGCAACAATTTGGTACCTCTATGTACAAATTTAATCATCTCGCTATAATTAAAAGCATTTGAGATTTTAATCATATCGAGTAATTTTAACTTTTGTTCGACCGTAGCTTATGACAAAATTTAATAAACGTTGTCCTGTTCCGGCGGCCGTCAACGACCAACAAATTTATCTTTAATTTTGTCCACTAACTATTATCACCTGGAATATGACAACATATTGCGATATTGTCATCAAAAATTAAGCTTCACTATTTGGATGATTTTGACACAAATGTAATTAAAGTCCCAAAATCCTATTCTATTATAGATTAAAGTTCCAAAATCCTATTCGGTAAGTATTTTAGATGGAAATTTGCAAGCAAAATTTAAACATTTTTTTGATAATAGTTATTTCGATCTAATAGCTTTCATGTTATTATTGTAAAATAATTTGGTCTAACTTGATTATTTATCTTCATTAATTTAACACTGAATGTATGTCACGTTTGATAACTCTGCGGACTCAGCTATGATTTTATCTATTTATTTTTATAAAGCCTGACGGAGGGGCAGAAGAGTGTGACTATAAGCGTGACAGGTTGTAGGTTCAACCCCCACTCGAGAAAATGAAATATCTAATATTTTCATTTCTTAGCTCTGATGTCACGGAATGCCTCCACAATTTGGTGGAAAATGGAGAACGGAGTGTCACAATACTAGATTCCCACAGTGTAACGGGCGGGATATAGCATGGACTATGGATACTGAAAACAAACAATAGAACGAAGTCAGCGGATGGTTCAGCAATGATTGGAAGTAAAAGAAAGTGGATGGCTGAGTGAGGGCGGCGCGTCGTTTAATTAAACTCTTCGGTTACTATGTAACTTAGCGAACATTTATTTCGTATTATGCAGGGCTAGAGAAAAGATTTAAATTAAATTGCCAATATATTTAATACAGAAAAGTAAAACAAAAAATAATTCTTAAATAACCTCACTAAATTGGACTCAAATGCTGAAATGATGGAAGTCAAAGTCTCAAATCTACAATAATATGCTTAAATTGGTAATACAAGTGAAATCAATTAAAATAGTCAACAGGTAATTGGTAGGGGTTGCAACAATGGCCATAAAGTCATGGTCCGCTGACTGGAACAAGAACAGATATATGTGTGCACAGTCGCGTGAATGCACCTCAATATCTATGTGTACGAGTATGTCTATGTAGCTGTGTGTGTGTCGGTGTATGTGTGTGCGTGTGTTACCAACATGTCGAAACAGGTACCCAGTTACCCACCTGCAGTTTGAACAGTGAAAAGCAGATAGCGCCGTCTAATATTCCTTTACGTTTCCTTTGACAAATATATTTGAACATGCCGTCGTGGGACGTCTATTGAAATTGTTTAGCAAATTTCATAGCGTCTATTAACTAACTTTCCTTTGTAAAGTGAAAAATTAAATATCATATGGAGCTCGTCCCTGCACCTCCATTGTACGTTTCTGCGTTATACGTGAAACTATTTATACAACACTTACTCGCGTGCTCTTTTAATGAGAAATTAAAAAAAAAAGAAGATAAATTAACTTTGTGCTTTTAGTATAACTTAAATGTAAAGAGCGTTCATAATTGTTACTTTTAATTGAAAATATTTTCATATTGAAATTTTATTTTATATAAGAACAATTGCAATCTTCTACTATTTCCCAGTAAAGTAAATGTTGAATTAAATTTAACCCGTGTCTCACTCGGTTCTTGCCTTTTAAAATCATCTTCACGCTGTGTTAAGACACTCTGATTGCATATTGAGTGGAAATTCAACGCCGCTGCCTCGACACCAGAGCGAAGAAATGAATATATTAATTTAAATAAATGTTACATTTCCTCGAGTAGGGATCCAACTCACAACCAGTCCCGTTTACAGTCATACTTTGTACCCCTGCGCCACGACTGACCTCTATAATTATGTTTTTATAGTTAGAGTTAAGTTAAGTTAAATTATTTTAGTTTTCAATTTTACAAGTCATTCGTCTTTTCTTCCTTGCAATCGGATATACGACGTGGCGATACATATTTTTTTTTACCAAATCTAGCAGGTTAAGGGAATTACATCAAGAATTAGTGGTATTAACTATATTTGTGCACTATGCCCTGGTATAATGAGTTATTAACAGAGAGAGACGTTCAGTTTACGACTAATCACGCCTACATTTTCTTCTTTAGTTCTTATTTAGTTGTCAGTGTATCCTGACCACAAATTTAGAAATATTGTGGTATATTATGCTAAATCAATCGAATTATGGATATGCGTATAGCGTTTTGCTAAATAATATTTCCTTTAATTTCAGGTTACTTGTTGGATTTGAGATACATGCTGAAATCTGATGGATTCGGTCCACCATCTGACATAAGCGGTGAGTTTAAATATTTATTTTGACGTGATAACGTCTTGTGAATCGATGAACTCCTACAATAAATGACTCATTGTCACGTTCCGCCTGAGCCGAGCGTACAAGCGAGAGCGCAGAACGAAGACGGAGAAAGCACGATCTGCCTAACCATATTGTTATTTTGTAATTAATCTTTATAATTTAAGTAAAAAATATTTGAATTAACAAGTGCAAAATTAATATTAATTTATCGATGTAATTGTAATTTTAATTAACTCCTTTGTATTTTATAAAATAATGATTATTTAGAAAAGTTACAGTACTTATGATAGCTTCGATTTATTATCTGCCATTTTTTCTTTAATTCTTTAAAAAAGTGTGTCATAAAATTAACTAATTATAGATATGTGACTGCTGCTGGAGCTGGAGGTTTCTTTTACTCAATCCGTAGAGTAGGGATTTTATTGCATCTAAAACATTTAATGTTGTTTGCTGTTTCTTTTCTATAATCTGTGTACACAAAGTGCAAGAGAATTGCGACTGCGAAGAACTATTTATTTTCTTAAGTGTTTTTTTTCTATAGCTCCAAAGCGAATGTAATTTCATATTATTTTTTCTAGCTATAAGTCAAAGTTGCGAATTTTATTTATTTAATAAGTGTATATAATTTTTGTATAATAGATTTTTGAAAACTTTTTTTAACAATTAAATTATTAGTGTTGGGGCCGTCTTGGCCATATATATAGCAGCCACACACTCATTGTAAATTCTATGGTTGTGGGTTCGATTTCCACTCGGATAAATGAATTATTTTCATTTTCTCGCTCTGGTAATAAAACGCGGTGTTGAGTTTCCGCCAATCAATACACAATATCTAGAAAATTTGGCAGCGCGTGGGGAACAGAGAGTTTTAACGTTAAGTTCCCTCTGCCCTGGTTTATGTGGGGTACAGCGTGAATCTAAAAAAGATTAAAAAAATAAATTCGCGTAGCACGGATCTTTAGTATCTGTGTTGCAAATACACGCTATGTCTCGAAATTTGGATGAAAAGCTGGAAAAGGAATTTCTTAAAACTAGATAAACTCCGTTCTCTCCGATTAATAGAAAAGCTTGAAGGTGACTAGAACTGCTCATATACGAATTTGAATATCAGAGACATGATTAACAGAGAGATGATTAACAGTTTACAAAATTAATCGATCTCTATTATATTATATGATTGTAGAAACAAAATTATATGCGACATTTTTTATATAAATATGCTATTTTATTATATTACTTATATTTTACATATAATTTTAGATTAAACTGTTTTGCCGCTAAAATAGTTATTCTCATGTAATATTAAAGAATGCGAATATGGTGAATATGGTAGTTTTTGAGCTCTCGCACCTTTTCATCCATTGTTAGAAGGTAATTGCCTTTTGCGAAATTATGATTTTATTTAAATGACTTTCCTACTGTTAATGTTTTAATATGTATTATATGTATGTTAATATTATTATAAATATGAGGGTATAGAGCGACATAATTGATGTTTGTGGGTTCGATTCTCACTCGGGGGAATAATTATGTTTTAAAAAATAATTTTATCGGTTCAATGGTCAGTGGTCAGTTTTGAGTTCGACTATTCTATATCTTTACGATGTACAGGAAGTGGAGAACGAAGAGTTTTAACATTAAGTTATCTACGCCTAACATACTCACAAGTGGGGAAAGGCGTACCTATCGCTCTGCATTTTATTGTTAATATTATTAAGAATAGCTATAAAAATATTACGCTGCAAAACTATTATAAGTTGATTACTATACGATTTCATATAAATGTACCTAGATATAATATATATTCCTTGAAAATTTCAATAAATGTAATTGGATGTTCTTCATAAAGGTGTCCAGCGACAGGCGCAAACAGCCCTCATCGTAAGCAGCGTTGCTCTCGCAGTTTTGATTCTCATCGTCATTATATTATGCAGGGGAAAACTGTCTTGGCGTTATATTAAGCAGAAATTTCAGCCTTCAAAGGTAAAAAATATTACTTTTCTGTATCTATATAAAAGAAAAAAGATTAATTATATCGGAATGTAGCATTTGAGGGCAGTGGTGGCGCAGGGGCGGAAGCGTGTGATTGTAAACGGAACAGGTTGTGGGTTCGATTCACACTCGAGGTAATGAAATATTTAATATAATATTTTAATATTTAAGTTTCTTCGCTCTGGTCTTGAGTTTTGACACTTACCACGTAATGCCTAACGAATAGGACGGAAAATGGTGAAAAGGGTGTCTCGAACGGAGGGAACCTAGTGGTAGGTTTCCTCTGCCTACCCGGCTGTATACAAAGTACAAAAGAGACTTTTTGTCTCAATATCTTAAAAATTACTTCAAGTGAACTAAATCAGGTCATCAACATTTTTTATTTGGTTTTTCTTTCCAGAATCGTGTGAAGCAATACCCAGGTGATCTTACTCATCATAATCCGCACGCTGAAATGGCAATGCCTAAACCGAAACCCGAATTGAAACTAGAGATACGAAACCCCGACCCACCAAAACGTCAGAACCCACAACCACTGAACGCCAGGGACCTGGACAATAGAACCCAGACCGAGAAAAGCGTTGGCGCAACGACCCCGAAGACTATAAGCACGACATTAAGCAATCGACACCCAGCTGAAGATACGACGTTAGATTTCTCGTATGATAATATGGGTATGAATGTGACACCTCCAGAGCAGCCGGCCAGTAGTCACAGGTTCTGAGGCCCGGCTGTGACGTTTGGCGGAGAAACAGTCACGTTAATAAATAATATCTAACGCTCTTTTTATATATTTAAAAGTGTGTGGCCAATCACAATATGTAGATCTGTCTTATTATGGAATATTTTATCAGTAGAAGCCTCAAAATTATTATTATTATTGTAAAACAATGAAGTTTTTATGACTTATATGAATGATATGCGAATGTTATCAAGTATTATGAAATACTAGCCTTAGCTTTAGTAAGATTTGTATTTCACTATTTCGATTTTTGTTTGAATTATTCATATTTTTTCGAAGGATTTAGTCGAAATATTAAATACATATCTATGTAGAATATATGATACGAATACAGAAGAAAAATAAAAAAATGAACGTTCAACTCAATGTGATTATTACTAAATCAATTTATCTTTAAATGTCCGCTCGACATCGTACCATCGATCAATATCAGTAGCTCAGTGCTATATTACGAAACATCACATACATAGTTCTGTACATCACAAATTAGTATTAGTATTTGTAAATTAGATGATATTTCAACACAAAAGAAGATCTTTTTTTTTTGGTACGTTTTAAAATTTAAAAAAGTGTAATAATTATCTTATTATTATAATCGTTTCCTGAGAAAGTATTTATTTCGGTTTAAGTAGAACAGTGACGTTCGGTTCACTTTTAGTAGATTACTCATGTTGTAGTAATTAGTGCCAGCCATTTTTTTATAGTTTCACGCTGTATCCCGCACACAGCGGGGTAAGCAGAGGGAACCTAGTGGTAACCAATTTGTTCCCCATTAACAGATGTTAGAGTTAGAAAATAATGACCATACTTTAATAGACACTGCTGGCCGAGCATAACGTAACAAATTATTATAAATACGTTCGTTCACAGTCATTTTCAAATATTATTGTAATGAATAATTACAAGTAATATGTTATCAGTCACTCTATTTATATAGTATCTCATTTTACTACGTATTATTGCCAGAAATGTTAATAGACTGAAACCCTTCGACGGAGTAATTAAAATGTAAAAGTCATTTTGACGTCAATTATCCTAATAATCGCCATATCACGCAGATGCTTAGGAAGTTTGAAATATTTTCTTAATTTTCAATTCAATATTTATATTTGAATAGTTTCTGTAATTTTCTATTGTTAACGATGTGTATATTTGAGTGTAGTGTTTTAGAGAATAAAGTCAGCTTGGCTGAAATCGTTCTTTTTTTATTATACGAGTTGTCACTATAGCTATAGCTTTGTTCTATGTAATATATTTGTTATTCATTATTGTTTGTGCGTCCACGTTACTGTTAAACGTATATTATATGTACTTATATGAAATATGAAGTTACAAAAATAGTCCAATAAATCTCGTTGTCACATCATAATGAGAAAAAAGTGACGAATTCATTCATATATTTGCATATGTTATATGTATATAAGCATTTGATATAACTGGACGTCCGTCCGTCCGTCATTTGCTTTTCTGTCGTGTTTTGTACGTAAATGTTATCATGTGCTTGTATATCTCCTTTCTTGTCCTTTGTCAAATTAGATTTCTTTGTGAGTCATTGTAAAGTCAGTTTAAAAAATTGACATTTCTTGTTAAAATGTTTCATAATTATCTTTCGTCAGCAGATTTCTAATATTAATATTTGCGCATATCCTATTCTAATATATATCAGTGTGTGGGATGTTAAGTTCTACTGCTTACTTTAATAGAATTTAACAATAGAAGCAGACATTTATTTTAATAAATAAAATGCTCTCTTTGTATTTTATTTATTAAAAATAAATATAGTTCGCCTGACATTGCGACCTATTGAAATGAACCACGGTCAAGAAATAATCGCAAAGCACGTTATCTGGATTGCATTTCCGATGCATATATTATAATACATTCGAATTTAGATTAGATTAGATTAGATTTTCATTTCTTTTTGTTAATTCTTATAGCCCATTTTCGCAATACTCAAGGCAACTTTTATGTAATTTTTTATAAAATATTTTGAGGCCAGTCGTAGCGCAGGGGCACAAAGTGAATGTAAAATCGACTGGTTGTGGGTTCGATCCCCACTCGAGGAGATGAAATATTTACTTAAATTTATATTTCCATTTCTTCGCTCTGGTGTCGAGGACGAGCGCGGCGTTGAGTTCCGCCACTCCAGAATTCGGCAGAAAGTGGGGAACGGAGTGTCTTAACACTAGGTCCCCTCTGCCTACCCCGCAGTGTGCGGGATACAGCGTGAAGATGATTTATTTTTATTTAATATTTTGTGGTCTAGCCCCCCAAAATGGAAAATATATGATGTATGTTTGTTTTAATCATGGAGTCAACGCGAATGAAACTGCACCTAGTGCTAGTTACATATAATAGAAATACCTACATTAAATATAAAGTTTACTTGACTGTTGCCTTTTATAGAGGATTTTGTCTCTCGAACTGCATTTAATCACTCATAGTCAATTAATAAGAACAACGTTACTTACCATCCCAGGTGTTTCAAATTATTTCAAAGTCAGCTTATGGTGTTAAATGTGCTTAGTACCAACCTTTTAACTGTTGTAACAATTTCAAGTTGATGGAGTTTGTTGTTACAGAGAATAAGCATTTTTGTTGTGAAATGATAAAATATATTTGTTTTACATTTTCATATGTATTATATATAGTAGGACATCAATGAAATGCAATATCAAAATTTCGTAAAGCTTTGTGTTGTTGTTGTTGTCTACTTTTATTAAATTATTATAGTCGTCACTCAATGACGGCATGCAAATAATAATAAAATATGACGAAAAATAAAACAAATCGGAATAACTGGGCATTATGGAAAATTATTATTAACGAAAGGATTAAACAAATCACAACTAAAATAATAATTTATAAAATATTTCTAGTATAAGAATTTAAATGAAATAAAAAAAAAAATCATAAAATTAGTCCCTATTGTGAGGTTACATCGTCGTATATATATATTTTAGTTTTATAATTACATATAAAATTATAAGTCGTCCATACGATACATTCCAATTAGTTTATTATTTTAGATATTGTTAAGATATTATTAGCTAGTCTTAGTTAGATCCCTAGTTAACATCTTAGCACTTGATCAATACAAATGCTTTAATAAATATAATTTTTAATATCACAAAAAAAAAAACACTTTGAACGTCATTTAAAAAAGAAAACATCAAAATTTAAATGATTAAATGTAACATAATGCTATTACGTAAACCGCATCGATGTGCCTACATTAAACTAACTAAAATGGATACAAGCTATTTATAATTTTATATCCATTTCATCGGCTGATTGAAAATTCTGTGGTCGTGTACCGCCGGACCTCTCTCTCTCGATCGAAAATGTGGAAGAGTAAATATTGTGTAATGCGATGTTCGTGTTCGGATAGTGTTTTTTTTTAATTTATTTCTTCATAGCTGTCACTCCCGTTATTACTACTATTAGAAAAAAAAATGAACCTGTTTGTTTAACTAAGGAGGCCGTCACAGCGGCACAAAGTGTGTCTGTAATCGCGACTGGTTGTGGGTTCGATCCCCACTCGAGGATATTAAATATTTATTTAAATTATATATTTCCAGTTCCTCGCTCTGGTGTCGAATCTTAAAACGCAATGCCTCCAGAATTCGGCGGAGAGTGGGGAGTGGAGTGTCTTAACATAAGGCTCTCCAGAGAGAGCAGAGGCAGACCTTACACTCCTACATGCTGGATATAGCATGAAGCTGTTCTACTAAGTTGTCCGTTTCTAATTAATACAAATATTATATGTATTTCACAGTGTCATTTACACTTTTAAGATACTTTAAGGGTTTATAAACATATCGACATTTTGTATAAGAGTTTCAGAAGACGAAGGACTTGAAATTGTTTTGTTGATGTTATTGTATTTATTAGCGCCAAGAGGCGCCGGTTCAAATTCTAATATGATTTAAGATTTTACAGTATCCTTTTTATATTAGTGTTAATAAACGTATAATGAAATTTTATATTGTGCTCATATAAGAAAACACTTGAATATTAACCTTGACTTTTTTAATTCGTACGTTTTTATATAACTACATATTTGTAATGATTAACTTAATTGTAGATATGTCTTTCTAAATATTTTTAAAATTTCTATCGACTCAGATAAAATTGTAAAATTTAAATATACAGTAAATTAGATTTTTTAATAATTTTGTAGTGACTGTATTTTTTAAAAACTCGAGAAACAGTTAAAAAAAAATGCGTAAATCTGCCTTGAAAGAATTTGATTATGCACCTATTGTTTCACAGTTAAATATATCTGTTTTGTCCTTATCTGCTCATATATTGTGTTCAGATTCAATCTTAATATTCAAAAATTGTAGGTAATTTGTAGAAGAAAACTCCGCGGCGCGACGATACTTAAATAGGATTAAACCACGTAACCACGTAACCATTATTACCACGTGGTATATCCACTTACAAATTAAGTACTTATAATTATAACGATTCAAAATCGATATGTAATTTTTTTCTAGTATTTAGAATAAAATATTAAAATGAAATTACTGTGGATCATTTTAGATCACGGTAACACTAAAACTAAGTAAGTTTTGTATATATAAAAAAACAGAGGCCCTCAGAAAGTCCGTCCATTTGATTGTAAGAATATTTTAAGATATATTTTTTAAACATAAGGAATTTGATTAATATTGTAATTAATACTGCTCATTCATTTATATGTGTAACGTGAGAATAATTATTATTATTATTAATAAAACCACTTGCTATGATACTTTACTAATATGTTATTATATCTAATTATAATATAATTATATTCAAGTATTATGGAATATTAGAGTTTGTGTAATAAATGATGTAAATCGTGTGTTCTGTGTTCTTTATATTATTTCCATTTTCAACGCTGTGGTGCTGTAAAATCACATTATCTTTCCATTAAGTTGGTGAAGGTGCCGACTCTGATAGAATAAATTTTTCAGTGGATTGTAAATTTGCTTTGGTCTGCGGCCTAATGGAAAAACCCGATTGGATTGGAATCCAAGGCATTGCTTATTTTAAATATGCATTTCAGTTTGAAAATTATTCTATAGATAAAATATTATTTTTTTGCGCTATCATGAAACATCGCTATTTTAAAAAACAATATTATGTGTTTTTCATTTTCCGTATTTTTTTATTTTATTAGGTAATCGTTTTTATTTCTTGTGAATAATATTTTATATTTATTCATCAACATTTGTTGTGGCCAGTCGTGGTCCAGAGGCACAAGCGTGTGACGGTAAACTCAACACTCAACAGATAGTGGGTGCGATTCCCACTCGAAGAAATGAGCTATTTTATATTTTCACTTTCGCTCTGGTGTTTCTTCGGCATTCAGTTTCGTCACTAAACACGCAATGCTGCTAGAATCGGCGGTGAAAAAATGAGGGGCGTAGTTTATTAACACTACCCTGCTACATACAGCGTGAAGCTAAAAAAACAATATTTATAGAAATGTTTAAATTTAAATTTTTATGCCTAGATTCGATTAACCGATTTCAAGGGAAACTTATTATGGACGCTCCAATTAGTGGTATTAATATAATCACTTTGACTAATGCCATTATACCTGATGGTGTTCACGATCGGTGCCAGCTAAATGATTGAGAGCTTATTTAAAACAAATTTTGTACGTATATTTATAATTAATTGACAGCAATTGATATTGAATATGATAATAAATATGGCGGGTGGATAGCTTGTGTTTATTATGTAATATTTTTTTATTTATATCTTTTGACAAACATATTTTTTTTAATTCTAAAAGTATAACGTTTATATTCTTTCTTTTATATTTCTTCTCGCTATGATAAGAGCTTGGACCTTTGCGCGTTTAAATCGTAGTTTCTAAGCGAATTAGATCTCGAAAAGTAATTTCTTTCACGAGGCAGACTTTCCGGTGTTTTATAGTTGCCTGGTTCTGCGATCGTTTTACGTTGATTCCATCACCACATTATTGCCTATTAAATTTCTTCCTCATACTAATATTGAGTCTCATAAAAATATTGTTAAATTTAAAATATATGTACGCTTTATTCATATTATTATTATTATTATTATATACTTCAATAATCATAATTGAAGCGATTTAAAATCTTTTTCAATTTTTTTCTTATCATTTTATTTTTATGTTGTTCAAGCATATCAGTATAAGCGTCTGAGAATGGCATTATATTGATACCTCCGTCCGGACTCACTATGCCAGGTAATCCTGGGACCATTCCAAATTGCCCAGGAATCCCAGGAGGCGGCATTGGACCAGGTGGTGGCATTGGGAGAAAAGAAGGCACGGGTACAGGTACAGGTACAGGTACAGGTGGGTACAACATGGGTAACAATCCAGGGTCAACAGACGGCGGTGTTTGTGGTAGCAGCGGTAGGGTGGTGCTTGGAGGGCAGGGCGGCGTGTGCGGCTGATCAATATTTATTTTATTTTGACAGTATTCTGGAATGTTTCTTGGATACCAATATAGTGGGTTGCAAGGATTTTCTAAAGTAGGTCTGTTGTCGTGTTCTTTATTATTTAAAGGATCCATATATGTTAACCCAGTTAAAATACTCGAAATCTCCGATACCAACGACATCACCACAAGGACATACTGAAAAACAAAATATATATATTTAAGACGTTTAAAGTTGAAACAACACAATTTTTAATTAATTATCAGCTTCTTACCATTTGGTGTGAATAAATGCTGTTTCTTATAATTTTCATTAGTGAAGTTGTTGATTGCAATGATTGTATTTGTGAGTTTAAGTGGAGTTTCTCTCTATGTAGATTCTTTTCAATGAAAGGACTTTTTTGAACGGACAATAGGGTCTCTTTTATTGTTTTCATAGAACAATGAGCATAGAAAATGGGCAAACTTTTCACTTTAATAAAACTCAATGGATTTCAATAGTACTGATGTTATGATGAAATTTTGTGTCTTTTTTTAAGTATTTCTTATTAAAAAACGTTACATAATAAATGTTATGCCAGTCGTGACTCATTGACACAAAGTATGACTGTAAATGCGACAGGTTTTGGGTTAGATTCCCACCCGAGCAAATTAAATGTTTAATATTTCCATCTTCTTGGTTTTGCTGTCGCAGCAGAATTCTACGGAAAATGGGGAACAGATTATCTTAATGTGAGGTTCCTTCTGTCAGTCTTGCTGTGTGCGGGATATAGCGAGACGCTAAAGAAAGAAAAGAAAAAAAAAAGATTTTATAATGGGATTGTAACTAACGTTAACCAAAACATCATATCGTAATATGCAAAATTCAAAAATTCAAAAACGTGACTTGTGTCTCTGTCTTCCTTGCTTAATATGGAACGTAGAAAATATGTACTAGTATCTAACACGATATTATTATTAGAAAATTAATGCATTAATGTATCAAATTAAATGATTAGAAATAAAATACTTATACAATCATAATTAGACATTTTATTATATATACATCTGTCTGATTCATACTCATTGATACATTAAGATTTCTCGTTAAGATTTCTAAGAAATAATCAAGTATTAGTAAAATAGTCACAAGCCGTCATGAATTCTCAGAAGAAAGAAACCAAATAATAAAAACTGGTCAAGTGCGAGTCAGATTTGCCCATCCAGGGTTCCTTACCAATTTCAGGAATGTAGGTCAACGGAAAATACAACTTATAAAAGTTGACAAACATAAATATGCGGACGTATGCACTCATTTTCTATGAAATTAACTACAATTGAGAATATGTAATAGTTTTAATTTGCAATATAAATATAAATTTATTTATTATCAGATTTTATACTGCAAGTTCTCATTTCTTGCAAAAATCATACTTTTAATTATATAATTAAAAAAATCGACAAGTTTTAGTTTGCGGATTTGTGCACTCATTTAGCGTGAACTGAAGTGAAAGTATCAGTTTGTACTTTTTATTTTTCTATAAAAAAATTATAAAAGTTTACTTTTCGGTTTTTTTCTGTGCTGCAAAACACTATATACCTGAATACTTGATATTAATTTTCATCTTGCTAGCTCGACGCTATCTCGTTAAATGATAGACGGACAACAAAGAGATCCTATAAAAGCTCAATTCTTTCCTATTGAGGAACCCAAAAAACGACTAATCTAAATAGAAGTGAGATTGCTCCAATTTTTCTAATGATTAATTTATACGGGTGGAATGTGAAGAATAATGTGTCTTAACAATAGTTTACTCTGCCTACTCTGTTATACAATGTAAGGTAGACCTTATTAAGTTAAGAAATATATAAATAACTTGTTGTGGCCCACAATGACGCTTACGGGGACAGTATGAGGTACATTCCCTTTTCCCGTTGGAATTGCGAGAAACCGTATCCGTCGTATTTATAAACTGCTCTTAAGTCTGAGACCGATCTTGAGATATCGTTTTTATCTATATATCAAACAAACTCAGACTTGATCAAATTCAGACTTGATAGAGAATTATAAATACGGGCCTTAGTGACCCCCCCTCAAGGCAGAAGGCAGTCAGTTTTCAGCGTTCTACTCCGTAAAGTTTTGGCTGTAAATTTTTTAGAGTTATGTTAAGAAGTACATTGAGAGGTCAATCTAAAGAAAAATTAAATCTATATTTGATGGTTATTTTTTATTACTTATTTTTATTTAAACCTACTACATAACTATTTCTGGTGTATTCGATTTACTGAAACATAATTGAATTACTCAGACAAGTCCTTAGAGCTCCAACTTTGATTAAAAATGACTTCCAACTACAAAGAGGTCACTCAAACACTATGAGTTTTAAAAGTCAGTCGTTTACCGTTCAGTAAGACGATATTAGAAGACAGAGGAGAACATAAAACGCGCAAAGACAAGGCAATGGAGTTAGTAAATAAAGAAAGATGTTTAAACTCCACTCTGAGCAATAAAATGCTTAAACCATTAAAAGAACTGATAGAAAAATTAAATAATCATTATGTTTGCGGAAAAATACAATATCATAAAAAAATCTAAATGTGAAAATGAGAACAAGGGTCTGTTTTTAATTTTAATTTTAATGTGACTATTAATACTTATTAGTTGCTGCTGCATATAACCAGATAGATATGTAAGGTAAAAGGAAGTATGCATGTAGTTTTAGTCTATTCGATATCCACTCGTCAATATGTATCGTTTACTCGTTTTTATTAAGCAAAAACGAGTAAACGATACGACGATAAAAAATTCGACATTTATGTTAAATGTCGAATTTTTTAAGCAGAATGTGGAGAGCTGTGTGATTTGTCTCTCTGCTTTCCTTGCTTAATGTGGAAGGTATAACATATGTTTTAGTATCTAATACAATATAGCGAAGAAAGTTAATGCTATGCATATCTTGCTATGTATATGTAAGGTAAAATGAAATATTAAGAATATTATTTTAAAGTATCTTATCCTGCTCAGGTGTAGAAAAATGAAATACTTAACTGAACCTGCGTAATTTAATTTATTAAAACAATAAAATATAAAATACTTTTTAAAATATAATTACTAAGTGCGTATAGATTTAGAAGGGAAGTATAAGAAAAAGTAAAAAAGTATTAGATACGTTTTTATAATTCTTAGAAGCAACTTACATTGGTGAACTCTTGATTGAAAATAATGATAGACATTAACAAATGAGTATTGCAGTATAATTTGTAATCAATTTTAATTATTAAAAAAAAAATTGTCATCTATGTACAGGCTTTATTAAATGAATAATAATAAACACATTTTTGTGTTTTTTTTTATTAAAATAATTTTCCTAATAAATTACCTTACTTTATTATTCAGAAATATAAAATAATAGATACATATAGATATACAAAAATATGATATAAACACTTTTTATATTTTTTATTACATCAAATAAATTGCATTAATTGCGATTATTAAAAGGTATCAGTATTGTTTTTATATATATAGTTAATAGTAAGAGTTCGCGTAAGCCTTACTCATTTTCTTTATCATGTCCACAGTTTTGTAGGACACAGGTTGTCGATACAAAGCTACCACACCGAGAAACGGTGAAATGGCCAACGTCGGCGCGCTAGGTATAGAATTAACGTCTCTTCTTATCATCTTAAACAACACTTGAAATGGCGTCTTTGGTTTTATTTCATTATATGACTTTCGGGAATCAGTTCTATAAATAGGAACATCTAAGTAACTCGATGAATATATAGATTCGGTCTGCTGTTGTTTTTCTTTAACAATCCTGTACGGCGTAAGTGAACTTAGTCCGGAGCGTATTAACTTTTCAAACATTTGTAAACATTCCTCTGGCAAATGCAGCGGATGCCAGTGAAATGGGTTGCACTCGTTCACGTCTCTGTAGCGTTGTGCGAAGTCAAGGTCGTCCATGTAAGTGATTCCAGTTATGGATGCTTCCAAATAATGCCAATAAAATAATGACCAGCTCAGCCATATAAGCCTGTAGTAAAAAAATATGATTATATGTATATATAAATATTATTATCATTATAAGGTATTTTTTAAATTGTTAGATATCAAAATATACATCTTATAAGTTAGGTATACATTATCAAATAAATATAATAAAACTGTAAGTTAACTAACAGAAGCTGAAAATGTTTTTTTTAAATTTGGACTCTATGTGTGTCAGTTGTTCGCTTTTCACGCATAATATACTGGACACATTTTGGTGGAACTCTTTTGTTACCAGTGTAACATTTGATCAATTTATGCAATCTAAATAATATATATACAAATCATTCGAACAATAAATAAATAATGAATGTTAAATTTCTAAAGAGATTTCTTTCTAGAGAGGCCAGTCGTGGCGCAGCGGCACATAGTATGACTGTAAGACCGACTGGTTGTGGGTTCGATCCCCACTCGAGGAGATGAAATATTTACTTAAATTTATATTTCTATTTCTTCGCTCTGGTGTCGAGGCAAAGCGCGGCGTTGAGTTCTGCCACTCAACACGCAATGCCTCCAGAATTCGGCAGAAAGTGGGGAACGGAGTGTCTTAACACTAGGTTCCCTCTGCCTACCCTGCTGTGTGCGGAATACAGCGTAAAGCTGATTTATTGATAAAAAAAAATTCTAAAGCAAAATACTCTGATGACAATGTAGTGATATTGCACCGGCACCATGTAAACACAATCAAAGCTATCCGCAACTTCACGCCAATATATGTGGGTGTGAAATTTATTCTACGTTAAAATAACTCATCAGTACGTTTGAAAAGCAAATTTGTCGGTTGATCGTCCGTGTTTTGGTGTTAGAGATCACCACCTATAATTGTCCTCAAGTTGTTTCCCCTTTGCTGAATTTGTAAACGTTACTCTGTAACTATTACGATTGATCATTGGCCATTAATTAGCAATCTATAGTCTATTCATTTGGGCGTGAGACAAAATGTAAACAAAGTAAATTAAATTTCTCAAACTTTTATTAAGCTTTTTTATTTTATTTAATTTTTGTTAGGGAAACACTTTTTCCCATATAGGTTTCTAGCAGCTAACATTAGCGTTCTTATGTTGTCTTTTCTGAAAGCCTCACTCCATGATAAAAATTATAAAAACTAAATGACAAAAAAGGTTGCAAGTAGTCTAATATATAAAAAAAACTATTTATTTATGAATTTAGATAAACTGTATTTATAATCGTAACTTTGAATTAGATGAACAGTTATAATTATATTGAAAAGTAAAATAAAAAAAATCTCTATAATTTATTGGAATTGAAATATGTTCGAAGTTTGAGAATAAGATGCTTTGGTTTTGCGTTTGGGTGTTTTAACATGTCAACTATTTAATAAACAATAATTAAAAGTTAGGAAAATTATTTTAATCATTTATGATATTAGATTTCTAATAAGTCTTAAAGTTTACATAATTTCTACAGAAATTGTTATATACCTAGTATTATTTACAATATCCATAATTGTTTTTATAAAATATATTAACTCCATTAATAGTGGCCTATAAAGTAACCTTTTTGTGGTTTGTTTAACATTTGTCTCACGGCTCCCTGAACAGGGTATACGATCTTTATCTTATTTATATAGAGACCAATTTAAGGCCAGTCGTGGCGCAGGGGCATAAAGTCTAACTGTAAAATCGACTGGTTGTTGGTTTGATCCCCACTCGAGGAAATTCAATATTTATTTACATTTCTTTTTATTATGTTGAGGCAAAGCGCGGCGTTTAGTTCTATAACTCAACACGCAATGCCTCCAGAATTGGGCGGAAAATGGGGAATGGAGTGTCAACATTAGGCCTGCCCGGCTCTGTGCGGGATACGGCGTGAAGCTGAGAAGAAAAAACAATTTAAAAAATAATAATAAAAGGAACTGTACTATAATTGACAAATGTAAGACTGTGCATAAATTTGAAATTTATGTGGATCAATCAGTTACTGGATATCAATAATAAATATTACAACCAGTTATATGTCAATTTTATAATTAAGAATATACCTTTAATCTAAACTAAGTAAATGATCAACACTTACGTTATCTTAATTGTTATTAGGTGGACTGTATGCCTTCCATCAAATTAATATTTACCAATATAGTTACGTGATCTTTTTCCCACCCTCACAATGTATTCCGCACGCAGCAGGATCGGACATTAAATATTTCTTTTCCATGAGCGGGAATCGAACCCACAACCTGAACTAACTAAAACACAATATTACACAGACCAAATAAATGTAATAAATATACAATTTTTACAATACGAAACAGTCACACTCTCACTAAGTGTAAAAAAAAATATCATCATATTTTATAACATACCAGCTCATCTTTCAATAATAACACCAGAGCAAAATGTCAGTTTATTTCAACAGGGTATTGTTAACACCTGTTTACAGCCACGTTCTCTTGTTCCTTTGAAGAATGTCACCGAACGAATTTTAAAGACCACCTGCCATGTGATGTAATTGACTTGGTGCGAGCCGAAACACAATGACGCACGCTTTTAGAGAAAAGAAGAAAATAGCAATGCATTAAGATTTTCTTTTATTAAAAGAGACAATATTGTTTTACCGTCAAGCTTTTAATACTTCGTATGTTTTTAGGGTTCCGTAAATTTTAAGAAAAATAAATAATTCTTATAAAATCGCTTTGTCGTCCGTCCGTTTATCTGTCTGTCTGTCAAGAGCCTTTATCTCAGGATAGCTTGGAGACATCGAGTTGAAATTCAAACCATATACTAGACTAGATACTACTACTAGATCTACGGCGCCATGATATCCCGAATAAAAAGTATTTGTACATTTGCTTTAAAAAAGATATGGGGCCGTATATATATACATATTTATTTTATTTTAGTAGCAAGTTTCAGTACTTGGTATTTTCCGCCGAATTCTGGAGGCATTGGCATTGGCGGAATACAGCCCGAAACTGATTTATATTGCAGAATTTATATAATAACAAATATTTTGATGTATAAGTTCGTGCCATTTGGAACATATCTCTAGTTTGAACTGCGACTTTAAAAAAATAAGTTAAATATGTCAATGTGTACGGAGAAACTATTTACAAGTTGTTCTGCAATATTTCAAAAAGTGCAAATACGTCATTGTTGCAGCAACTTTAAGCAAAAATCAGCAAATTATGCTATAAACACATGGGTTGTTTAGCTTGCTTTCATTTATTTAACGGAAGATAAAGATATTTTTAACATTTTTGAAGTATTATTTAAACACACACCACTTAACAAACGAAAAGAAAGATAATTATTCAGACAACGTATGAGAATTTCGATGTATGAGTATGTAGTTAGATTTCAACCCGCGCCTCGTCTTGGACGGTTTCCAATGTCTCTGCGCGGGTTCAAATCCCGCTACGTTCAAAGTTTTAACATCTTCTAAATAAGAAAGTCAAAAATTTCATGAAAAAAATTGGTCAAGATTGCATTTGTCGGCATTCTCTGAATACTGATCCCTTAAAATGGCAACCGTCGTCGTTGTTGAGGGTCGTTGCACCTTGAACACTGTTATTGAAATTAAAGTGCAAAGATCATGTTATAATACTAATATTTCTAAGGGTAAGTAAGTAAGTTTCTAACATATTGTATGCCTTTTGCCAGTTTTATTCGTTTGTCGCGTAAGTCTTTTCTTTGCACGACGTTGAACTAAATCTGTATAACCTTTTAAATGTAACTCTAAATAATTAACTTTTTTAATTAAAGAAATATAAGCTTAAGAAATCTTTAATCTGAGTCTAGATGAGGGCATCTGTTAAAAAAAAGTATTGTCTCTCGACTTTTTACTTTGCGTTGTTAACTTTCTTTAATTTATAACAATGAAGAATTATCGAGGCCGCCGTGATGCAGGGGCACAAGCGTGTGACTGTAATATTTGCATTAAATGAAAACAATAAATATTTCATTCCTCCCAGTGGGTATCGAACTTATTTACACTTTATAGCACTGCGCCACGACTGTTAAGTCAGTCACTGTTAAGTCAGTCGTGGCGCAGGGGATCTATAATTCATCATTATAAACATATATTTTTTATATGTAAAGTCTTATTTGATATATTTATTACTTATAATATAAAAGAGCTATATAATTCGTCCAATAGTCTATTATTTAATGGAAACGACATAAATGGACATTATTTTTATTATAAGTAAAATTTTATGTAACAGAAAATAATAAATATTTCATTTCTGCGAGTGGGAATCGAACCCATAACCGCGCTTACAGTCACCCGTAGTGTCCTGCGTCACCATTTCAATAGTATGTTTTGGTGAATTATTATAATAACCGAGGCTTCGAAACATCTGATGTGGACCTTTAAGGTACCAGCTCATCTATAAATAGAATGTGGTTGGACGTTACAATGTAATACGTATTTTTAAAATATCAAATTTTGTGTTTCTGTATCGGTCAGGACAACGTCTGCTAGGCCTGCTACAGTGAATGGGTATATAATTATCGAAATTTTAAAATTATAATATTATTATTTTTTTTTTAATTTTTTATTATTATTTTTTTATTTTTTTTTTAATTGTTCTTTTATCTTGTACTTGGAATCTTGATGTCGAAATCCATTTTATTATTACTCAAGGTAATCATACGTTGGTTTTGAGAGGTTTCCTGTTTCGGTGTTATTTTTTGGATATCGATAAATTTTTATAAACACCGGTAAAAATATTATCGGTGGGCGTTCACAATTTGGAGGACAACCTGTAAAAATATATATATTTAAAAATGGATTGGACCATTGTCCCACCTCGTAAGAGAGTTTTTTTTTTATATTTTTATACGTATTTTTTATAATAATTTATATTTAAAAATATAAAATTTATTTATCTTATGTATATATTGTATAAATGCAATATTTTAATTATTACACTTAGAAAAAAATATATAATAATAATAATGATAAAACAATATAATTAAATAATACAGTGTTATTAATCAATAATAAATATTAAAAATAAATTTACCTTCTGTATGTGGTAGTGTTTCAGTGTCAGTGGTAATATAGCTAATAGAAAAATGAAAACATAGAATAGAAATGATGACCGCTCTATTCATGATAAAGCCATAGGCTGGATGAAGAACCAAATAGTAATTGTTGTAATTCCTTTCCGATTTCACAACTAATCCCATAAAATAAAAAGCAATTGTGTTATAATATTTATTGTTTTATTTTATGAGTTTTAAATGTGTTACAACAAAATTTATATGTGTATATAAATCGTTAAAATAATAATATTTAAACAAATGGGCCGTGCAAGTTCCAAGCAAGCAAAAACTATAGAAACAATTTAAAAACCACCGATACTAATGCAATATTAATTTAAGAGGAGAAAAAGTCTACATTAGAGACGTTTAAACCGAACTTTGCATTTGTAGAGTGACTTTTATAATAAAAGCAGAGCCAGGAAAAAATATAATATAAGAGAAATCAATAAAAAAAATTCAACTTAAATAATATATAAATTTTACGATCGTCTAATGTGTTGCTTGAGTAAATAATTAATTCTTTATCATTAAAAATATTTTTTTCTTTTCGTATTGCTAGTGCCAACATGTTCATATTTTATTATATATAATCCATTAATATAAAATCCTCCATGCTTTACGATTTATACGAATAAATCTTTCAAGCGCCGCCTTTAATGGTCGTCTTTATAATATGTAATCATTGTCCAGGCAAATAGCAACTGTAAACAATATGCCAGACGGACGAGAGAACTCAATAATAAGCAATTACGTTAACTACGTATGAAGAAATGTGATAAATACAAAAATATAATAAAATATTATCGTTTATAGATCAATTTTATAAGTATTTACAGAATATCTTGTGAAAATGGCAGAAACTATTTAATTATCGTTATTAAAAATAAATATTTAAAAATTAAATCCTGTGTAATTTATGTGTGTGCGAGCGAAATAATGAGAATTTAAAAAAAACACGTAAAGAGACCTCGTTGGCTGCATTCAGCCAATTAAGTTCTTGGTAATTTTCAACATTTAATATTTTACTTTTTCTCTTTGTGAATATCAAAGTTGTGAAAGGATGTTATGTAAAGTATATTTTATTATATGTTTAAACGTTAAATATATAATACTGAATTCGATGATGATTATAAATTATGCTTTTTGTAATTTTAAGTGTATTTTTATGTGTTTACTATTTATTATTTTTAAGTAATATTGATATACTCGCTGTGGAATATGTCGGACCACATCAAGACCACTTTTATAAGTGTATATAAAATTTGTCCACTTTCCACCCAGTGTTTAAGAGGCACAAGCGCGCCACTGTAAGTGCGATGTTTAGTGGGTTCGATTCCCACTCGAGGGAATGAAATATTGAATATTTTCATTTCCTTGATCTGCCTTCAAGAATTCGGCGGAAAATTGGGGACTGAGTGTCTTAATAGCTTTGCAAGTTCCTTCTGCCTATCCTGCTCTGCGCTGCGTGAAACTAAAAAAAGAGGCCATGTGAAGTTTAGCTTTAGATGCATCCAGGAGCTCATCTCGAACAGAAATATTGTAACTATAAATAATTAAATTGGTAATTCACTCAAAATTCCCAATATTTCATATCTATTAAAAGTTTCACCAGACAATAGTGCACACGGGGGAGCATGTGCCGCTTGTTTATTACAAGCCCCGAGATTTGTCTCTCACATTAAACGGAAAAAGATATATGTTGCTGTCAATAAGGAGATTACTATCATCATTATTATTTGTATGATACAGACACTCACATGTGTAGAGCAAGGAGAATTTCTATTTCTATTTTCATGCTGTCTTAGATAATATATTTGTACTAATATTATAAAGGTGAAGAGTTTGTTTGTTTGTACGCGGTTATCTCAGAAACTACTGATTTGTTTTTAAATATTGTGTTTCGGTTAAACATTTTATTTATCGAAGAAGGCTGTCATTCGATGTGATGATGTATACATATACATTCACAACTTTTAACTTCTTCCATTTGATGCCGCAGCTAAAAGCTAGTATAATGCATAGGTTATGACGTTTTAGAGAAATGATTAATATATATATATATTTATTAAAATATATATATATATATATATATATATATTATCGTAAGTAATAAAATATAAAATACATCAAATACATATTTAATATTACTAATTTAAATAACAATTAAATTTCATTCAGATTTTTTTTATTTTTCGCTGTTATTCGATCAATAAAACTGTTGAATTTTGAGTTTGTTATAAACGCCGGAACCAGTAAGGTTCTGGGGTAGCAATCGCACAGTTGATTCGTAATGTCGGACGCCGATGTTATTACGTAATCATTTCTTTGAACACTTCTCTTCGTCACGTTCTTTTTCTTTATATCATCTGGGTTTAAGGAATTAAAAAGTTCCTTGAAGATCTTTAAACTTCTCATTTTATCATTTAAATGATTTGATTTTGTTTTCATTTCATTCTCAATATATGCTATAATAATAAAAAAATATATATGTTATTACACCTGCGATAACGTAGCGTAGTCGCGGCACATTTTACTGAACATGTTGTTTTCTATTTCATAACTTTTCCAATTCAAACAAGCATATGATAAAATAAACTCAAATAAGCATACATTGAAGTCTGTCATGGCGCAGCGGCACAAACATGCGGCTGCATGCATATAAGCGCGACAGGTTGTGGGTTCGATTCCCACTGGGGGAAATTTTATTGATGAAATATTTAATACTTTAATTTCCTTTCTCTACTGTTGAATTCCGCCACTCAACACGCAATGCCACGCAAAAATGTATTTACCCTGCTGTATTTAGGATACAGCTTGAAGTGGATTTAATTCCATTTATTGACCACACTTTGAGAGGGACAGATGCCGCAATAAGGACTAAACTTTTAATAACTGAAGCGGACTAAAGTTTTGGCTATGTCTAGAATATTCAAGTGGGGATTCTTACTGCGTAGTTATAAGAAATAATTTTTGGTCAAATAGAATTTTAAATTAACATTTTATTTCAACTTAATGAAAATATTCTTTTGCGTTCGCTTTGTTGTGGTTAATTTTCGACATGTCAAACTATTTTGCCTAATGTGTGGATTCACATTTCACGTGGTACAATCACTAATTATTTATAATCTAATTTATGTGCCGTTATCTACACATGCATTTTAGTTTGATATTAACGTTTTGAATGTTTAAAATTGATAATATTTTCGAGTATAAACTCTAGCTCACTTTCTCAAATTTTGCTTCTAAGGCTTCTAAGTAACTGAATCGATTCCCGTTGTTTGATTTTAGAGCGGCGAATGGAGTGTTATGACTCTACGTTATCTCTGACTTACATGTTGTTTTCGGGGCGAAATTTTATAATTTAATAATTAAAAAGGAATATTTCTGGAATATTATGTGCTTGGTAAGAAAACTAATCACGACCTTATTAGGTAGTTCATATGAAATTAACTCTTATAATTTGATATTAACATAAATATTCAATCATGGACTTGAATAAATAACTTTAAAAAAAAAAAAAAACTGCAACTTTCTGGTGCCATTTTTTTAAATTTTAATCTAAAACCAACCATAGGTATTGAATAAAAAATACAACACTATACACATAGTGTTGTGCTGGATTGTGTTTTAGTTACAGGATTACAGGGAGTCGAGCGGCGTGATGAATAACAATTTGACATATATTTTTTAAAACCATTCAGTCTTTTATCTTCGGCTGTATTGAAAATAGTATATACAGAATACAATTTACTTTTTATGAACTATTTATATAGTACATACCTAAATCTAATTATGTTATCGTATATTATTATAAATTCTTATTAGGAAGCATTAATATTATTGTGGTTACACCAAGTTTGTCTAGAAATTAAATAAATATGTAGTTTTCAAGTGATTTATTTAGTCATCTTACAATGCTTATTTAAGTTTTATATGATACTTGCTAAACTATTTTAAATTAATAAAGAATAACACTTTCAAGAAGGTAAACGGTTTTACTTTTACACATGTAACAATAACATTCTATTTTGAAATGATTCTGGCTCTGGAATTATGCTTTAAGAAATATTTTTCAATAATAAAATTGTTCTAAGTATTTTTTTTTTAAGAATTTTTTTTTCAGTGGCGTCGCTTGAGTTCTTCTATATCTTCTTGTATTAAACCACGAAATTTTGCTATATCTAAACATACAGTTTCGTGGTGTTGTTGGTCCTGTGTCATAATTTTCATCGGGTGTTGGTGTTACTGTTGGTGGTTGTGACGTTGGTTGTTGCGTTATTGTTGGTTGCGATGTTGTTGGTTGTGATGGTGTTGGTTGTGATATTGTTGGTTGTGATATTGTTGGTTGTGATGTCGTTGGTTGCGATGTTGTTGGTTGCGATACTGTTGGTTGTGAATCTGTTGGTTGTGAATCTGTTGGTTGTGTATTTGTTGGTTGTGAATCTGTCGGTTGTGTATTTGTTGGTTGTGAATCTGTCGGTTGTGTATTTGTTGGTTGTGAATATGTTGGTTGTGAATCTGTTGGTTGTAAATCTGTTGGTTGAGAATTGGTTGGTTGTGAATCTGTTGGTTGCGAATTTGTTGGTTGTGAAACTGTTGGATGTAAATCTGTTGGTTGAGAATCGGTTGGTTGTGAATCTGTTGATTGTGAGTCTGTTGGTTGCCAATCTGTTGGTTGTAAATCTGTGGGTGGTTGCAATGTTGGTGGTTGTAATGTCGTTGGTTGTGAATCTGTTGGTTGCGTTGTCGTTGGTTGTGATATTGGTGGTTGCGATATTGTTGGTTGCATTGTAGTTGGTTGCGATATTGTTGGTTGTGATGTTGTTGGTTGCAATATTGTTGATTGCGATGTTGTTGGACTTTCATAATATATGGTTGGGCACAAAGTGTACGGCATCATAGTGCTATAAGGCTTAAATGGAGCATTTCTAAGTGAAGAATAAATTTTTTCATAGTCTCTAGAGTAGATATTTGAGAGAACAGTTTTACTTTTCTTGAGACCAATGTATAATGGGAATACCATGTGGAAATTATCTTTATTAGATTTACACCCTCCTGCACAAACCTTGTAAGGTGCTGTGAATATGAGATTTTCAGGAAGGCTTGTGATTGCTAAAATCAACATAATGTTTACAAGAAAATTACCTTTTACTAAAAAACTTGATTAGTTTGGAGTAAAATTTAATAAACAATATATTCATCTAATAATATTATTTTATTATAAAATCAAAGTCTTATACTAAATCATAGAAATGTCAATTCCAAGTACGAACTCGTAAAAATTTTATTATGTTATTATTTAAGAACTACTACTAATTGTGAGTAAACGATTGATAAGATAAAAAAAATAAAATTAAAATATACACACATTATCTTTATAAAAATATAAAAATTTTCACGCTGTATCCCAATAGTGTAAATTTTTCGAGGCATTTGCCTTGATGGCAGAACGAAGAAATGATAATGTTAATAAATGTAATAATTTATTCCCCCGAGTGGGGATCGAACCCACAACCGTCGCGGTACTGTCACACCCTCGTACCCCCACACCACGACGTCCTCAACAAATAATATCTTGTAGGTACTTTGTTCACAAAGAGACTTTATTATAAATGGCTGTTGGAAATCTCACGTGCATAAGCTTGAGCTTGCTTTGTTTAATCAATCTTTGGTAGAACGTTACGGAGTTGCCTTAGATTAATTACGTCGAAAGGCTTTGTACATTATATCTAATAACTTTTATGAACATTGAAGATATTTTATATGATAATTAATACTTTATAGAATAGAATTGGAAAGTGGTCATATTATTTAACAGACAATTGCCCACTTAAAGTCATCATCCCAATATTTGCAAAAAATATCTAATGAATTGCATTAACTTTTAAAAAAAGTCTTGGATATCTAGACAAATAAGGTTCTAGTTTGTTTTCGTGAAGCAATTTTGCTCAAAAATGTACAATGCTACATAAGTTGGATAAGAAAGTTTGTAATCCCATTAAGTGCCTTATAATCCTATACTTATAATAAAATTGTAAGGATAGGTTGTCTGTACATGGAAGATATATGAGAAAAAATATTATAATATATTTTAATAACGCAAAAGAACTAAAAACAATGACTGACATAAATTTTTTTTGTCTGTTTGTCTTTGTGTTTGTTCACGGTAATCTCAGAAGCGGTTTATAATTAAAAAAGTTATATTATTTTAAAGAATGTTGTTCGACAAATTTGCTATAAACCACTGTTTTATTGGATTGGCTGATACTTACTAACAAAATAGGTGTATTGTTTCTTAAATAACATTATTACTATTAGAAAATAAAAGTAAAGCAGATTAGTAAATTACAAATATAATAGTAATTGTATTCTATAAGAAGAAATAAACCGCCTTAATAAAAGTTGGTGATCATAATAAAATTCAAGATCTGGAGCATTTGAAAAGAACAATAATCTTCTAGCTATAATATAGATAATAATAAAATGCCGCCTTAGCATAAATTATCAGCGTAATAGGCATTTTCTATTGACATCCAAAAATGTATGATCTAAGAAGAAAAAATATAAATAGTCCAGCTTAACTATAAGAAATAATTAAATATCACTTTACAAAAATTGTTCAGTATTATAAGCATATTCCATTGACATGCCACAAATTAAAGTTTTGGAATATTTCATGAATAACTATAATAGTCCAGCTGAATTATAAGAAATAAGGAAATGACGCAAAAGTTGTTCAATATGATGGGGAGTCTTAATTGTCAAATAAGAATTGTTACAAATAAAATCAGATCAAATCAACTTTGTTAGAGAAATGCACGGTGACAATCAGGAAAATATCATATAATAAAACAGCTATGTTGTACGTAAAGTGTGTTTGGTTGTTAAGAAAAAAAAGACATTGCAAAAATTTGATTTCTAATGCACACATATATCCCATATTCGTTAGGGCTGGCACGGTAGCCGTAACAGTTTCGTGCAACTGGTTCATCGCGGTAAGACTAAAAAACTAATGCAGTGCTAGTTTGATACGTCCACTGAGGTGTTCCTTACCAATTTTATGATTGTGGGGTAACGGGAAGTACAACTAATAAAAAATTGAAAATTGAAGTTTACGGGCGGGCCTGTGCTCAATTTTTTGCGAAGTGAACTAAACATATAAGATTGAATGAGTTTTTTCTGTGGTGTTTTTAATTTTCAAATTTTTTCTTTTATTGATAAGTGCTCATTTCATGAAAAAAATCGTAGTATACGGCTTAGATTACATGGCGAATTTCATGCAATTTAATAAATATATGAGCAAGAATTTTCAGAAAAGTATTCAATAACAGAACTGTATTTCATAATTATGATTATTGCTCTCTTTTTTTTAAATCAGGTGATAAGCTGAGGGAAGTTCATAAGAGATGTTGTTGGTAATATACTAAATGGAGAACGGAATGTCTTTACACTAGATTCTCTCTGTTTCTGCTGCTCAAACATACAAGTGAAGCTAAAAAATATTATAAATGTCTGTAAGATTGTTCAACAGAAACTTTGACTAGCTAGTCGTAAACTGTTTTGAATATAATATTTTTATTAAACTTCTCACTAACTTTGCAAAAAATATCTAATGAAATATTTATAGAGCGGAGCATAAAAAAATTAATAAATATCGAAACGAAACTTCGTGTTACGTTCGATTCTTATAAAGTATAATAATATGGAACAAATAGTATGTAAATTTTGCAATACTTACTCTTTCCATGAATTATGTTTTCAATGAACTGTTCACCGTCATTATAATCATTTATTTGTGGCACAGTATGCATATTGGTTTCCTGCAAAGTTTCTCTTATTATTATTTCATATATCGACATAAAGAAAAGTACCAACAACATTTGTTACGGCCAAATTGTTCACAAAACAGTAAAAATAGCTGAGAATCGTTGTATAAAATTTTTATTGCATTAAACAATTTAAATATGTAACATAATATTCTTTACAACACAATCTAAGCAGTTTTATAAGAGAAAAAAATCTTTTGACAAATAAACCGTTTCAAATAGTGTTTATTTATATACCTACCCGCATTATCCAGTTTTCCGACGGCCATATTGTACCCATATTTTTAAAATTGACTGTATTTGTATACTTACTGTAGTGAACAATTCTTCTATTATATACCATAAATGATTACTTGTTTATATTTTTAATAAGATATAGTAAACAGTCTTTTGAAATTTATATGACATCGTCGGTTACAAAGATTTTTTTATACATCACTAGTATCATCTTTTTAAAAATATAATAAATTTATTAAATGCTTATAATATTTTTTTTATCATTTCTTCGCTCTGGTGTAGAGAGATTTAAAGCGCGACGTTGAATCCGGCGGAAAATAGGGAACAGAGTGTCTTAACACTAGGTTCCTTCTGCTTACCCTGCTGTGTGAGGGATACGTGAAGTTGTGTCTAAAAGGTATAATTTGAAAATATTTAAACGTATATTATTAAAGTAATATAATATTTTATAATTCATAAGCAACTTACACCTTTTACACCGCAGTGTTAACAAATGATGTCAGTCTGTTTGGCATATAGCATTGTAAAACATATTATAAGTGGATCTATACATTAATTTATAACTGTCATTGTCTCCAAACTCTTTCCAATTGGCGAAAGAGTTCTCGACAATTGTTTTGTTGAGCACGGGATAAAAATATATTGTGAGACGAGTGGCCTAGAATGAAGGAATTTTAATAAATATATACTTCACATGTGACATAACTGAAACATGTCTTTGGGCCCAGCCAAACTTCTGGGATTTATCTAAAACAGAAAAACAAGGTCGTAGTACGTAGTGTTGTATTATTGTCGGTGTCGTACATAAGTTTTAATATAGGAAGAATTACGATTCGCAAATGCCAAAATTAGGTGAAGTAACAAACAGGTTACTATTTTTAATATTATGAAACAACAGATTTGAATATTATTTTAGATATCGAAAAGGAAGTAAAATTATTTACAACATGCTATTATGTTGTTGGTCATTTTATTTCCTTTTAGAAGATTCTACGGTAATTTATAACATATTTAGATATAGTATAACTTAATATAAAAATATCGTCCTACGTACAGTTCGCGAGGGTTAATCTGAGCTTTGAAATTGTGTGAGTGGTTAAAAATGTTAACTAAAGTTTATTATAAATATAAAATATATCCCACAATAAAAATATATAATTCTTCTACACCGGACATTGCATTTTTATAATTTTTACCGTCGTGTGATGTAGTGTTTAAGTTACCAATGATTTTTATTGGTTATCATCAAGAACAGCGATGTGTCCATGATATTATATTTTTTTTACTGCTTGGTACATATAGACACATACAGTTTTTTTATGACAGTGCTGACTTTATCTTTGACTCTTAATAAATCAAGCACTAAAATAAAATATTAAGAATTTAATATGTGACGCTGCTGTCTGTACGGGAGATGCAGGGATGTTGTCAAAAAGCAGTATTAAATGGCTTAGGCCAAGCAAGTGACGTTACACTTATACTATATATGAACGAATACTCACACAATTAGAAAGCTCAGATTATATCTCGCGGGCTGTTCTACAAGAATACAATAATTTACTATAGGAAAACTTTGTGTTTTAATAGAAATTGTAAATTATAAATATTTGGTTATTTCATATCTTCTCGTTGGCAGGTACTCGCGTGGTGTTTCTTCATGCGTTAACCCCGATCCTATAATTCAGTGATAAAAAGCCTATATGTTGCTCTGCAAAATCCGCTATCTTCCATTGAAAATACCATAAAAGTCGGTTTAGCCATTCTGGAGATTAGCCCGGAGAAAATTAAACATATAGATAGACAAAAATGTTAAAATCGTTTATTTGTGTTTTAATATTGAGTAAATATGAAATTGAATAAATATACCTACTTTTTTGCAATCACAGACAGAAAAAAAACAATTTTATTTACATGTGGGTAAGAAATTTTACATTATTTTATGAAGTTGTTTAGTAAATATACGTATTCATATTAAAAAAAATTACTAATATAAGTAATATTATTAATAAAGAAAAAAGTTTAAATATTTGTCATGTCGGATTCGCCTATGAAGGCTTTGTAGTAAAAATAGATTAGGAATATGTACATATATATGTATGGAGCCAAAATACCAGTATAATGAACTAACAAAAAAATAGTTTGTTTTTAAATTGTTTAAATTACAATGTAAATTTTGTTATACAGTTCAGGTTGCCTGCCCTTTATAAAATATTAATATCTTTATTTTGGCATAAAGCGCTTCACGGAATAGATCATCTATTTATCAAGTCTCAAGCGTGTAGTTTTAATAGTTTCAGAAAAACATGCCGAATTTATAAAGGTCCCAATTTATACGGCTACGGCTACGGAACCCTGATAATAACCGTCACAATATTACAATTACCTAGAAATTCTATATGCTATAGTACATTTCGATAGCAGTTTTATTAATGTCTATTTGTATCAGTATTGTTGTATACGTACTATTTGGAGTATATGATGAATCACCTTGAACATCTATCTATCTCATATTATCTGGTGGTATTCTAAAGTTGTGTGCTAACAAATTAAATATTAGCTTATTTAAAAAAAATTGATCACTCTGTGCAGGAATATATTAATGGAAGGAATATATTAATTAAAAAAATATATACTTTCTGGTAGCTTTAAAATATTAACAAATTGATTATAGTTTGGTAGTATAAATTATTATCACACGGAAAATTTTATCATATCATAGATATTAAGGTTTTTAATGTCTATAATAAAATAAAACGGTAAAACTGTGTGGCAGGACACAAAATATTTTTAAGAAGAATCATTCGTTCAAGGATCAATTAATTGTAAAGCCATCATGCCTGGGAAGGATATAGGCTTAATAGATTTTGAAGACTGGCACACCTGCCGTAAATCATATTAGTCTACCTAAAGTATGAGAAATAATGAAGTGGCACCTTAACAAAAGTTGTTGATCGTGATAAGCACTTTCCATTTGCATATAAAAATTAAAAAGCCTGGAACTTCTGATTAAGAATCATAACGATTTAGCTAAATTAACAAATACCGCCTTACTGAAACTAATTCAGTGTTATAGATATTTCTTATGGATATTTAAAAATTAAAGAACTGAAACATCAGACGAAGGACTTTAATAGACCAACCAAAGTTAAAGAAATAAGGAAATGGTACAGTAGTAAAAGTTAGTCATTAGTGGTAGGCAGTTTTCGTTTACAAAAAAATATTGAGAAGTAAACCTCAAGTCTGAGTAGGCTGTGGTCTGCTGTGGGTTTAACTCTCAATGAATGTACGTTGTTCTTTCGAATTCCACTCGGAGGAATGATTATAATTAAATTATATGCTTTTTCCACTTCCGCCTTTCAAAAGAAATTGCTTGTTTCGAGATTTTTCGACTTGATTTTTGTTGTAAATTTCAATGTGGGCAGATAAAGGTCTATGTTATATAATGCCACTAATAATAAGTCCTTAGGTCTTCTTGGGCTTTTTTGGGTCACAAATTACTTTGAAGAAAAAAATATTATTTAGTTTTATAGAATCTTTATTTTTTTGTTTTGAATTTCTTAATATGTTATTATTATAGTAACACATTTTTTTAATCTTTTACAAATATATACATTATCTTAAACATTTAACGCACGCACGGCCGTTGTTGTACAATCGTGCGACAACGGCCTTAGTTCTTAAGAATGATTAAAGCAAACTAATTGCCTTCGTATATATGACATCGCATTATTGACATTACTCATTTGATGCGGAGATGGCACGGTCCGCGTAATTTATCATTATTTATAGGTGCCATACATCACACTTGACATGTCAAAGTCCTTTTGCGGCTGTGGCCAAAGAAAATTCTATTTCTTCATATAAATGCTAATAGAACGATAACGACGAAATTATATTAAAGGATATAAATACGTATCTATAATTTAAACAAATATTTTTAATATTAATATTTTTTTTTCGGAGAGAAGAGACAAGAAGGGATTGCAATATATTTAATTGCAAAATAACTGAAATTAATATTTTTTATTTAGTTTTCAAAATATCTTGACAATTGCCTTACCTATTATAATTGAATGAATCGAGGCCAGTCGTGGCGCAGCGACACGAAGTGTGATTGTAAAACCGACTGGTTGTGGGTTCGATCCCCACTCGAGGAGATGAAATATTGACTTAAATTTTTATTTCCATTTCTTCGCTCTGGTGTCGAGGCTAAGCTCAACTCAAGGCTAACCGCACTCAACACGCAATGCCTCTAGAATTCGGCAGAAAGTGGGGAACGGAGTGTCTTAACACTAGGTTCCATTAGCCTACCCTGCTGTGTGCGGGATACAACGTGAAGCTGATTTAATTTATTTTTTAATTATAATTGATTATCATTAAAACCAAATGTTAATTCGTTATTTCATTTTCTTTACTATCTTTGCAAATAAGTACATACGCTTTGATCAGCTCGACCGCTCGTAACAACTATAATATCTAAATTGACGCCAATTTAAATATAATAATAGTAATTATCAGATATATGTATTACAGAGTACATCTCTGTTAAACAATAAGGTTTCCAATTGGTGACACATATTGGTCTTCTATTTCTGTACAATTAGTGACACTCGTCGAAGTCTAGGCTCCGTTGGTCATTGTAACATTTAATTATGTTCAATTTGGCCGATTGCCGGCTCTACCTGCTAGGTAGTCTAACGTTTTGGCCCGCCTCCAAATGATTACATTCACTGAACTGTCAAAGATAAGTTATTTTAGATATCGCGACATTGAAACTTTTCGGTAGTCATGTTGTCATATTACCGTCATTTACACTTTTTCTATAGTTTCTTTTTTATTTGTGCTTATATAGTCTTTAGGAATTATAGTTATCTATTCTGCTATTTTCGATATAATAAAGTTATTGATCAAGAGTAATTATAATAGTTCAATATTTCGTAAGTTCGCCTCAATTTTCGTTGTGCTATTTTATTGGCAGTGATTCAGTAGCGTTTATGAGGCACTAACTACACAGACTAATGCGGGAATGCTGAGATTTTACGTGATACTTGGTAGGTCTGTTGTGGTAAATTAATGTAGCTAGAATTGTTGTTATTTTGATAAAGTTCTCTTTTATTGCTTATACAATAATTATGAACAAACAATTTAAATAATTTTGAGATAAAGTTAGATAAAGTATTTTTTTAAATCATTTTCTTAAAACTCAGATTTCGTTACTGACGTCGCTTTGCATTTTTTTTCTTGTGATTAAATCGCTTTGCGTTATCGAAATATATCAAGTAAATATCCAAAATTACAATAATAAAAATAAAATTATAAAGCTATGTCAGTAAGTTGGACGCAAGCGGGATATAAATAAAAAATATTATTTGTACTTAAAGTTTATTCGTTGAAATAAGATGACTTCGACAGAGGAATGCGGATAGCTCTGAGTGTAACAATAGTGTCTGTAGGGCGGCTAAAGTGGGTAGCGCGAGTTGATTCACGACAACGAAATCCTGTAACATTGACATAAAGTTCACGATCGTGGATAGGAGCAACGTCCGCACAGCAACGTCAAGCGGGTGTTAGTGCAAGCTATAGGTATACGGAATTAATTCCAAGTTTGGAATACTTCCTCGAGATAAGGGACTTCGTGTGGGCCCGCTGGAATTTAGCACCGACTGAGATGTGTTGAAGCAGGGTTGTGTCTTTGCTATACTTCTTGCTGCTGTAGCTGTAGCCTTTTGAGAGATAGGTCCTAAGGGCACGTTCGCCCCATGTTTGCGGGACTGGCCTCTCGACGGGTATGCCGTGGTTACGTTTATCTATGTAGTTGATTAAATCATCATAGTAGTTCTTTTGGTAGTCATAAATATAGTTGTACTGGAAGAATTTTGGCCTAAAAATAAAAATAACAATTACACATTTATGCATTTGAACCACTAATAAAAAAAAGTAATACATATGAACCCTATTTATTATTTTATTATAATTAATTAAAAGCCAAATTATTAAGATTTTATTGAACAATTATCTTAGTAAAGTGTATTTACAAAGCTAAACAAGAATCAATAAAATATATAGGCCGTACCTGACCCAATGTTTGCAAACTAGTCGTTTTGGATCGGTGCCGTGAACTGGATTTTCTGGTGGTGGTGGTTCTGCTACCTCAGCTTGAGGTGCCTCTGAAGGTGCCTCTGCAGCGGCTGGCTCCGCAGCCGGCGCCGCTTCCGCAGGCTTATCTTCTTCTACCACGTCATCCCACATCTTGCCAGGAATGCTGTGAGATAGAAAAATCACTGGCAATTATTGTCTTAAACACTCTAATACAATATTTATTGTTTCAAAATAAACACAATATAGTAACAACCCATCACTATCACGAACCTAACTAGTATAGAAGAACGTGTGAAGAGGTTGGGTGATCGTAAACGACTGACACAGGCGTTGCCTGGTGGCGCGGCAGCCACTCAATTTATCTAACTTTGACCCCACCTGGCTGTCGTAAGCTAGTGGTACTAGTTGCCAATGATTTTCTGTCAATACACTGACCGTGCGATGCAAAGTCTTCATGGCTAATTACCTCGCCAATTATATTTTTTCTTTGATGTATACATATTTATATATTATGTTGAACGCATAATTTGTAAAATTCTTGTCAATTGACACATGTGTGTTTCTAAAGATGAGACGATTTATATGAAATTGTGTAATTGAAGAATAATTTTGAAAAATTTATGGAAATAAGCCAAGTTTTTAGTGAGGTTTATCACTTTTGTTTTAATTATAAGAATACTATTTCACTTGTCTTAGACACGAAAGCTGTGACATAATTCATTGTAACACTTTAATTATTGGCGTTGGTATAGAAATAGATAAATTTCATATATTATTACTGTTTTTACTATTTTGTAAACTACTATCTAGGTTGTACTATTTCTAATATATTTACATAAGTAAGCTTACAACAAATATAAAGGAACAGTTATTAAATCAAAAGAAATTATTGTCATCTTCTGCGACACACAAATCGGACTAATAACTAAGCATACTAAATTACAGATATGGACAACGGCGTCTCTGTTGAATTACTTTGACAAAATAAACATTTTTATTATCTATAAAGCATCTGGAATTTATAATCTATTATCATATTTCATGTTAATAGTTATAATTAGTAAAATATTGAATTTCAAACAATTTCTGTTTCTTTGGTTTTTAAATGCTGGTGTGCCTAGATTTTAATGGGTTCTGGCTTCTTATTAATGATTTCGTGCCAAGATAAATTTTCAACAAGATGGATATCTGTTTATTACTAATATTCTCGTAAATTTTATTAATTGAGACGAACATAAAATATATTAATTTAGTCTTACACAACCTAATTATTAGTAATTTAGTTATTACTCATTTTCTAAATTTTAGTTTGAGTTTGCTTGTTTTAGATATGACCAAATGTGCTTTTTATAGTCGATCAGCCTAATAATTTTCAGTGTGTTGTGTGTGAATCAGTGTGTTAACTACTTCAAAGCTAAGTATATATTAATCAGCTTCATGCTGTAGCAGGTCTCGCATATAGACAGAGGGAACCTAGTGTTAAGACATTCCGTTTCCCACTTTCCGCCGAATTTTTTGAGGCATCGATGTTGAGGGGCCTAACTCAACGCTGACATTTTCGCATTGGTGCCAGAGCGAAGAAATGAAAATATTAATAAATAATAATTCACTCCCCCGAGTGGGGATCGAACCCACAACCATCGCGTTACAGTCATACCGTTGTGCCCCTGCGCTATGACGGCGTCAATACAGTCCTATATAATCGCTGGGGAGCGAATTCCATACACTTTTATCCGCAACGTGAATACTTCTATCTCTTTTTTTAAAATAAAAGTTAGCTAGCTTATCTGCTTTTCTAAAGTAATAGAGTTACTATATTTGTACCAAAGGTTATTAAAATCGATGGTTTTGACGTGAAAGCGTAACAAACAGACAGTTTCACATTTATAATATTAGCGAGATTACGGTGGAAACGATAATATTGATAAAATAATCCAACCTTGCCAGTTTTAAACTTCGCCGTCCTACGAGAATTCCCACAAAATAGAGATAGAAATTTCATACGAGATAAAGGATGACTAGACAAATCCTTGTTAGAATATTAATTCTGAAGTTATAAAAAGGATATAATACGAACGGGACTTTTGTTCAAAAACTTTACGTACGTATTATATGATATTTAAACTATGAAATTAATATAAAGTGTATATAGTTTTTTAAAAATCAAATAAAACACGCTTTTCTATTCAATCACAAATGTTATAGAATGTATTTGGAATTATAAATTGTATGACTTTAAGCTCGAATGTTTAACCTTCGAAGAGATTCAATGTTCAGGTCCTGAGTCCATCATCACACCAGCCCGTTGATTCCATTACTACTATACTACTGTCACCTACGCTACGTATAACTGCCAAATGTCATGAGGATACTATTATTACAAGTAGTTATGATTCCAATGCTTATAGTTTCAGATCAACGATTCGAAAAATGTTAAAAAATCTAGTTTTTTATTCAGTTTCACGCTGTATTCGGCATGTAGCAGGGCAGACAGCGGAAGTCTAATGTTAAGATACTCCACCACACTCTCCGCTTTCTCTCCACTTTCCGCCCTACTCTCCAGGCACCCACAACCTGTCACGTTTATAGTCGAACTTGTACGCCTAGACTGGCCTGAGTCGACTAATTTTAACTTATTTTTTTATTAAACAACATATGTCTATTTATTGCTTTAATACTAGCGGTGCGTCTTCGTATTCTCTATGTACTAGCATGTTAACAGTTAATGGGTCAATTCGAGATGGTTGCCAAAAATAAAGATTTATGTTTATATACAAGTGATGTTCTAATGATAATGGCACATTTTAAATGTACTTAAATTTTGATTAAATTATAAATATAATATTTGTCTTATTCGTTTTACACTATATCCTGCATATAGCAGTGCAGGCAGAGGGTGCCTAGTATTAAGACACTCCGCTCCACAGTGTTAATGAATTCTAGAGGCGCACTCAACACGCTTTGTTGATTGGCGGAACCTAACGCCGTGCTTTATCTCGATACCAGAACGAACAAATGAAGATATATATTTTTCCATTTACCCCAGTAGAATACCGAACCCACAACCTGTCGCGTTTACAGTCACACGCTTATTCCACTGCGTCACGACACCTCAAGTTTTTTTTTATATCCGATTATTATATAGAATTATTTAAATATTTTTTAAACATTTTTAAAGTGTTATTCCACACTTAGGAAAGAAAAATACTTATACGCATACTTAACGCAGCAGGACTCGAACCCGCGCCTCCTGGAATCCGACCAGTTCAAATTTTTATACGTTTTCTAATAAGTATTTTCTTTCCTAAGTGTGGAATAACACTTTAAAAATGTTTAATTAATATTTAAAAAATAGTATTCTCTCTTGGCAAACTATAATTCTTAGTAATTATCTTTGGGTAGCGGAAATTTGTAAAAATCTCCCTACAGAGATACTAACAACATAAATAAGTTGTAACAAGCGTATAAAAATTTCGGCGCAGCTTGGCGAGAACGCATGGCTTAGTGGTCAGAGTGCCTGGTCGGTTTCCGCTGCGTTCAAATTTTTATACGTTTGCTAAATAAGTATTATTTAAATATGTTTTATTTATATCTTCTTTATATATTCTTACCATGAATTGATAAACTTTACGTGTGTTTTAATTATAAAATTATCGTACTAGTTTGTTAGTATACATTTTTAGCTTTAAACGATATACATCTCATAGCCGGGTAGACAAAGTAACCTAGTGTTAAGACTCTCCGATTCCTACAAACCGCTCAATTATCGAGACACTCCGCGTTTAATGGTGAAACTCAATGCCGCGCCAATGAAAGTTTTTCGCTCCCCTAAGTGGGATTCTAACTCGCAACAGTCGCGTTTGACTGTCAGGCGCTGTGCTGCCAATGTCATTTATTCAAATTACCTAATGTTTCTAAAATCGACGGAAAATAGAGACCAAAACGTGTAGCTGCAAAGATTGAAATAGTAACAAAATATCTAGATTACAATGTATTTTACAATGTATGCAATATAATTAATACATATTAATAATATATAATTAACATATTAATATTGATAAAAAATATTTTTTGTTTTAAAAAGGTTTTTACTGACGTATTTCGGTTTTTGCGGTTGCTTCGTGGAGCACACAGTAGTTGGTGTGCACAGTTAATGGGTTAAAGGTAAATTGGAGTAGGATCTAGAACTTGGATTGTCTTCATTTTGTAATATGTTTTTGTAAAGAATTTCACGTTCGGCCTTCACCGGAATATTATGAGATATATAGATATATAATATTAATAAAACGTCAATTTTTTTTAATAATAATTATAGGAGTCGTAGTAAAAAAATTTTGCGACGTAACGACTGTTAACGCGATAGTTGTGAGTTCGATTTCCACTAGTGGGAGTAAAATATGTTAACATTGTTATTTTCTCGCACTCAATTTCCGCCACTCAATACGTAATGACTTGAGTATTAGGTGGAAAGTGGGGAATGGAAGTCCCTTTATGGGGATGGACTGTCATAAGCCCAGGCCCCTCTCCCTACCTCTATGTATAGGACATAGCGCAAACATGAAAAAAAAAGAAATTAAAACAAAAAAACGATGCAAGGCTGAAATACTGTAACTATTATATTCATTAAGCATCTTAAAGTTTATAGATAAATTAAAATCCATACTAAGGAATACCACTTCAAAATATTAATTGTTAATACTCTTAGTCTAAGTCCAAGTCCTTAAAATATTTATCTTCTATTAAGACCACTCACAGTATCATTGCAAGAGAGTCTGTAAGTGAATGAAGCTTGAGCTAAGCCTTTCACTAAGATGTTTCGATTCAAGTGAATTTAGTATCTGATCAAGCGGGAAATTGACAAGCAAGTACATCATTACTAAAGGTATTATTCAGTTGGTTGGATGCCTCAAGTTTAGTCCTCACTAATTAGTTTGATGATTCTATTAATCTATGGTAATAGGGATATAATGTGATGGTAATATTGGGTGTATTTTCTTTAACGTAATATTTAATTAAATAAAAAGCACTGTTTTTGGTGTTTTGATTGTTTTTTTTTTATTGGATCATAAAGAATATAGAATATGATTATGGCATAACACATATCGAACCCAAAATTTACATCAAACAGTGACGTGTTGTGGACACATTTGTTTTTCGACCCCAAACGCGGCAATATTAGCGATTAAGAAAGCTATCAAGGTGAAAATGTGCTTCATCGCTTAGGATGATTTAGTTTCATAAATCCATTTGTTAAAATCAAATCAAAAATTTGAGGCCAGTCGTGGCGCAGGGGCACAAAGAGTGACTAAAATCGACTGGTTGTGGGTTCGATCA
Organism: Heliconius hecalesia formosus; assembly: GCA_018249775.1. Classification (NCBI taxonomy): domain Eukaryota; kingdom Metazoa; phylum Arthropoda; class Insecta; order Lepidoptera; family Nymphalidae; genus Heliconius; species Heliconius hecalesia. Next base: position 73,059 of record DWMY01000011.1, read on the forward strand.
CCACTCGAGGAAAATAAAGATTTATTTACATTTATATTTTCATTTATTCAATCTGGTGTCGAGGCAAAGCGCGGCGTTGAGTTCCGCCACTCAACACGCAATGCCTCCAGAACTTGGCGAAAAGTGGGGAACGGAGTGTATTAACACTAGGTTCCCTCTGCCTACCTTGCTGTGTGCGGGATACAGCGTGAAGCTGATCCATTTGTTAATGTTCAATATTTGTATATATAATTTTTTTATGGGTTACTAACACTTCACTGCACTTGCGTTAATTTTCGGACACTTTTGTCTATGGAAAAATATATTTTGTTATAAAAAGAAATTAAATAACATATAATTTGAGCTTCTTTGCGTTTTTTTAGCATTTCTTGAAAACTGTATAGTATCAGGTATTTCTTTAAATAATAATTTCAAATATATTGATCAGTAATATTTTTTTATTTTCATAAGTCACTTTTTCCTTGTTTGAATATATTAATTAGATTTGCAAATTTTCAAAACCTTAAAGAATGAGGGTCATGTTCTGCCCACGAACCCTGCGAGGGTAAGAGAGTATTTTTTTTCAGCTAAACTAATGCAAATATTATGCAAGGTTATTGTCATTTAAAATTAAACTTACTTTTATACTCCTTCTCATTTTCCATTTTTACGAGCTACGGCGCGCCTTTGTTTTCTTTTAATTATAATAGTAATAAGATATTCTGTAAAATCAAAATGAATGAATAAAAAAAGAAATAAGTAAAAGAATCTACTAAGTTGCTATTAGACACAAAATGTGTAAAAAATATCGGTCAAGTGCGAGTTGGTCTCACCCAACAAGGGTTTCGTAATAATTTGATGTCTGTAGGTCAACGAAAAGTGCAACTTATAAAAAATGACAAAGTTAAATTTGCGTGGCATTTTATATGGAATGAAGTGCAATTATAAGTTTGCCGCCGTTTGGAGGACGACGGACAACAAGGTGACCTTATAACTTTTTTGTTGTATTTCTTTTGTGGTACCAATCAATCTTTAGATTTTTTTGAAAAAGCAACAAACAGACAGTCTATCATAGATGGCCAACAAAGTGATTCTAAAAAAGTTCCGTTTTTTTTTTGAGATTTTGATCTCTTAAAACTGTAGTTATAGGTATATACTAAATAATTCATGAAAATATAAAAATATTATTAATACAAACTGAATGAGTAAAGAAAACAAATATATTGTGCTATTTACAAATAATACATCAAAGTTATGACAAATGTAATTTTTTTGGGAAATTAATGAAGGTGTCTTTGGTGAGTATTGACGAATAATTTGGCTTCAATCAACAAGACGGTCCGCTCCTAATGCGTGCCAATCTACAGGTTGTTTACTTTCCTAGTACAAACGAAAAAAAAAATTACAGCAATTATAGTAAGAAAAAAAAACGACTTCATGTTGTATCCCGCACACAGCAGGGTAGGCTGAGGGAACCTAGTGTTAAGGCACTCCGTTCCCCAATTTCCGATTTCTGGCATTGTGTGTTAAGTGGCGGAAGCGGACCAGAGCGAAGAAATGAGAATATAACTTTTAATAAAATAAAAAAATCCTCGAATGGAGATCGAGCTCATAACCGGTCGCTTTTACAGGCAAACTTTGTGCCCCTGTGCCATGACTGGCCTCAATTAAAGTAAGATTATGAAAAATACACACCAATCAAATTGGGATTACCAGATCAAAGTTGGTTGCATGAATGTATATAATGAACTCTTTATCAATTCCAATATTCATTTCCATTGAATTTCCTCACAGGTTCTGTTATCAGTTTGTGCATGCGGTAATGAGGAGCTTTGACGGCTCTGGGCTTATGTACTACAACCGGCTCAGAGGGTGGAGCCTGAATATTTCCCATTTATTATTATTTAAAAAAAATGATAGCGTGTGCTTCACACAATATTTCAATATTTATAGAAAACCATATGTTATGTTTTGGTCATATATCGAAAATTATAGAAAAATTAAATCTAAAAATGGATTTAAGTATCACAAAAGTCAGTGAGAAATACTAATCGTCTCAAAGATTTCCAGCTTTCACCAGAAAAAGCTTTACATCATTAAGTTCAACTAGAACATTAACTCTGGTACTACTTATACTAAATTTTTTTAATTATTTTTTTATCAGCTTCACGCTGTATCCCGCACTCAGCAGGTAGGCAGAGGGAACCTAGTGTAAGACACTCCGTTCCCCACTTTCTGCCGAATTCTGGAGGCATTGCGTGTTAAGTAGCAAAACTCGAGACCAGAGCTAAGAAATGGATATTTAAATTTAAGTTAACATTTCATCCCCTCGAGTGGGGATCGAACCCACAACTAGTCGGTTTTGTAGTCACACTTTGTGCCGCTGCGCCAAGACTGGCCTCTGTGAGTTAAAAAAAATGATAATTCTACTTTCGACATATGAAACACAGTTAACATAAAACACTATCACCACCGTGTGCACCTTTTGTATTTTGGTAATAAATACAATCTATAGTCATAAAATGTATAAAGAATTTTAACAATAGCACCTATAGATACTGAAAGACCATTGAAATCATGATGATAATAAATACTTTTACGTATTTCAAAATATATATAATCAAGAATTGTGTCGGACAAAATGAGCGGAAAATCATCACGCATTCGGCTGTTATATGACTTTTAAAATAATTATTACTACAAGATTATTTTAAAATAAATATTGTAAGGTAACTTACTATTTTAGTCATTATATTATGATATTTTTTTTAGTTTCACGCTATATCCCACACACAGCACGGTAGGCAGAACAAAAATAACCTTGGTAAAAATTAAAGGTAACCTAGTGTCAAAAAAACATGAAAAGCGGGCAGTCGTGGTGTAGGGGCACAAAGTGTGACTGAACTGATCGGTTGTGGGTTCGATCTCCCCTCGAAGATATCAAATTTTTACTTAAATTTATTTTTCCATGGTGTCGATGCAAAACGCGGCGTTGAATTCTGCCACCCAACACGCAATGCCTCCAGAATTCGGCAGAAAGTGGGGAACGGAGTGTCTTAACACTAGGTTCCCTCTGCCTACCCTGCTGTGTGCGGGACACAGCGTAATGCTTTTTTTTATCTAATCTACCGTTGCACACTGTATACGACGATCAGTTCATTTTATAAAAGCTGTCCGTCCCAATTGATCGAAGTTCGGCCTTGTCATTCTAATGAGAGGTCTATTTTAATCCGCTATGATAGTAATTAAATAAAGCGGATATTGATAGCTGGCAATAAAAAGTATAATTTAACCAATCAACTTATAAATATTTTTTGGTTATAATCACCCGATGGTGAAATTTAGAATTGCTATTTTTATATACTACTATACAGTATACTTTGTTAGAAACTCATTAATAATTTTGTTTTTTGATTTGAATCGAAATCGAATTGTGTGGCGGACATCAACGCTGCGCTTTGGCCTACTACCAGAAAGAATGAAAATATTAAATATTTCACTTCGTCGACAACCTATCGCGTTTACAGCCGCATGCTAGTGCCCCTGCGCCACGACTTGATAATATGTAACAATTAAATTTGAATAGATACTAATTTATTGGTATGGAAAATTGTTCGGCCTCATATGGAGTACTGCTCTTATCTCTGAGCTGGTGTACCCCAATGTAAGCTTGATCCATTTGATCGCATACAACGTAGAGCTATTCGAATTTTTGGGAACCCAATGATTTGTGAAAGGCTTGACACAACTTAAAGGCTTGTAGAAAGTTTGGCTTTGCGTAGAGACGTCTTCTCATTGTGCGTTCTTTACCGCATTTATTATGAGAAGTGTTCTGGGAAACTGTTTGACCTGTTATATGCTGCCGAATTTTTAACAGCATAGTACGTCCCAAGCTCAAATACCATCCAGACCATCTGGATCTTTCGTAGGAACTTTCTTCCACGCGCCACGCATCTGTGGAATGGCCTACCTGCAGCAGTGTTGGAAACATTCGATCTGGACTGGTCGATACAATTAGGGTACCTTTAAAAAGCGCTTCTATCTCCACCTCAAAGACCGGCAATGCACCTGTAGCACTTCTGGTATTACACAGGCTCGTGGGCGGCGGTGATCACTTACCATCAGGTGACCCGTAAGCTCGTTTACATTGTCTTTATCTTTGTTAAAAAATAAGTAATATTTTTAAGCAGTGGAGATCGAATTCACAAACGTTGCGTTTATAGTTAGATACTCTTCACTGCACCACGATATCTTGCACAAATAAAAAATAAATATTTTTTTCAATCACCCATGCATATTTATTTGTGAGTGACCTGACACCTGAGCCTAAGACCATCTGTTGTTGATATCGTATACAGCAACCATTTCGTGGCGACCTTTGCAACCTTTCCTTATAATTTATATTGGGTTACCAAAGACAAACAGCCAGCGCCATCTATTAAAAGTTTTGTAAGCAGTCATGTGTAATCTATACTTGTAATAAAATCGCAACCAATCGGTGTCTGTATATATACGATATATGGAACTGATTATTATGGGGCTAACACTAATAAATAGAGGGGATTGTAGAGCAACATAAAGGCTACTTTGTTTCGTTGTTCGACAAAATTGCTACTTCTTATAAAATATATTTTCTCTTAACACTACGTCCCCTCTGCCTATCCTGCCTATGCGGGATATAGCGTGAAGCTGATTTAATTTTTAATTTTAGTATAAATAATCAAAATACATACTCTCACATGATCACTTTTTTGTGTGTCGGTCTGTCAAGACCATTTTACTTGAAATCGCGTTGATGTATGAAGCTAAAATTAATATCTTATATTCAGATTTACAGTTCCTTGGAGCACATAAATTAAGCTCACAGTAAAAAAAGAAAAAGAAAATCATAGATATACCTTGATGATAAGAGAGAACCATTCATTATTAATTCAAACGACACATCAGATGAGAGTGTAAATTATGAGGATGCAACGACTGGTGTAAAGGATACGATATTTTATGTTTTTTATGTTGGATTTTTTTTATGGATATCTAGTAAATTATATAATTTTAATATTTCTTTTCTGGCTGGACACAAATTCAAAGTTCAGCTTCGCTTCGCGAACTGTACAAACGACTGCAATAAAAAAATACATTATAAAAAAAAATGGTAAAAAATAAACAGCACTCACTTTCTATCTTTTATGAAACGACGTTTGTACGAATGTACTTAAAATGTTTAATTTTCATCTTTATTAAATTTTCAACAGCAATAAAATTTAAAAAAAAGTTACTGTAAATTCTTTTGATGCAGCCTCGACGGAGCGCGTAACTTTGCATAATCTTATAAACTATACGCAACTTACATCAGGTTTAACATATTTTATGTAACATATTATTTCTTTTTTTTAGATTTATTATTTTAGTAACATTTTTAGCAAAAATTAAACATGTTTTTAGTATAAGCTAATTTATATAATAAAACTTGTTAAAAAAAAACAATGGGAAATAAAAATAATATAGGTATGCTCAAAATCTGAACTGCTTTGAAACTTGATTTTTTTAATGTATATTTAGAAGTTCATATTTTATACAGTATCTATTTAATTTTCCAAATTTGCTGCTAATATTTAGTTATGATTTAACTAACATTTTATTGTATTCATTATTTTTTTTCTAACATTATTATGTTATGTATATGGATAAATTAGTAAAGCTCTCTAGCGTCTAAAATTATAAATGTATGCCGTGAATACCATCTCACCCTAGTACCTACATTTAGTGGTGGTAACTAATGTAGTATCACAATGATGTATATTTCAACAAATGCCTTTCAAAACGTGATATTGATCGAGCTGGCTGCGCATCGCGCATTATTGTTTGTTCATAATTCTGTCCTTAATTTTTTCGTAGTTTAAGAAAATACTTGTTTTTATATTACAGTTAAATTTGTAGTACGAATGATGGAACCTAAAACCTTTGAAGATTTTTTATAATGCTAGCAATATGTGATAGAAAAGTATGTTTAGTGTCTTATATAATGCCTTAATCACTAATGTAATTAACCTCCTGAAGCTTTATGAAATTTAGACAATATTCAGATTCGATTATTAGAAAATTTCTGGTAAGCGTAATGTGTTTACTTTTATTAATATTTAGATAAACGAGGTAACAGTACTTATAAATTCTAAGCCGTCGGCAAAAATATGTGGTGTCGAGTTTCTGAAGCAATCAACGATGTGATTAATGAAGGTATATTAAAAAGTACAGGGCCTGAATGAGATCCTTGAGGAACCCCATATAAAATGGGAGGTCAAATTTTATCATATCAATCTCAGTATATATCGTCGCCTTTTCAATTTTTTTCCGTAATGTTTTATTTTCTGAACTTACATTTTTGAAGTAACAGAAACAGTGAAATAATTTTAAAGTTTTATTATATTAATACTTTTTTGTTAAAAGTAAAATTTCCTTCAATTAATAATGTCAGCATCAGTTAAAATATTATTATTAATTATTAAGTCTGGTTGGTACGTATTATATGTTATATCACTCCCTATTGTATGAAATAAAATACGTATACATTAAACACATACGATTCGGTTGTAGTGCATTATCATAAAAAATCATACGTGATGACGTGCCAATCATTATAATTTTTATTTCAACTGTTTTAAAAGCATTAAACGGAATGTATTAACATTAGTTTCCATCAGCATTTTCTGCTATATGCGTAATACAGCGTGAGGCTAAAAAAAAAGAAATTAAAGAAAAAGAAAGAATTAAGAGATACCTACACGCGCAAATTTTATGGCACTTAAAGAAGACATCCCGGAACAAAATCTCAATTTAAATCTTTATAAATGAGGTAGGTAAAATTTTATCAATTTAATTTATAGAGGGAGAGATAAAATTCAATTAGTTACAAAATATAAAAATAGTATATTGTATAATGTTCATTAAAATATCATAATAATGATTAATATAATATTATAGATTTATATAATTAAACCTTGTTAAATTAATAGCCTATGCTTTTAATAATACTTTTTTAGCAAATAGGTAAATATTTTTATAAAGTATTAAATTCTATAAAATTTCATTGAAGATTCCAAGAAAAATACAATAAAAATATGTTTTTAAATATTTATTATTTAAAGACTTATATAAAACCAGGGTTATACAAAGCTTTTAATCTATGCAATAATATAAAAGATATCGACTAGAACGTGTTACAATGAGAAATGCAGGAATACACAGTTTAGCAAGTATATCTATGTCCAAATCGTCTCTATATTGAAATAGTTTGGGACTATCGACATGTTTCGGTCGCTTTAGAAAGTGACTTGTTTCTTTTCCCGTTCAGCACGGATGCTTATCTTGGAGGAAGCCACGGTCGTGTCAGACAATTCCGTATCAGCCACAAGTGCTTTGAGGCGAGCGGCGCGCTTCTCCCTCGCCGCGGACTTCTCGCTCAGCTCTGTCATCTCATCTTCCAAATCGGACAAACGAGCCCTGGTTGCCTTCGCCCGCTGGACTGCTGCGCTTTCGTCGTCAAAATCTTTTAAAGCAGTCCATCGAGTCATTGCACCGTCGTTGGCCTCGTTTATTCTGCGAGCTATACGTTTCTCTGTGCGCTCCTCGTTCTCCTTTAGTGCTCTCCGTGCGCTGCTGACCTCACTTTGGCCAAGTCCGACGCTCTCGAGGATCTTATCGGAAATCTTCATTCGGTTTTCAATGCTGGCAACGTTATTTTCGAAATCAATATCCTCGGTGAACCGTGAAGATGTTTTGCCAGCGCGAAGGCGTTTCAGCGATTCGGCAATCTGAAATTATTGGGATGCGAAATGAATAACATTCTTTTATTTCATGTATATTAAATTATGTTTTAATCGACCGATATATATTATTATGTTTTGTACTTAAAATAATATATCCGTAAGAGATTTAACACGCAATATCTCGAAAGTTTGACGGTGCGTGGGAAACGGAGTGTCTTAATACTGGGTTCCTTCTGTCTACTCTGTTATATGCTCGATACAGCGTGAAGCCTTATTGAAATGAAATGAAATGAAAATTTATTGTCAAAAGTAACCAGATACAATAAATCAAATCTATTTTTTATAGCAATCAGAAATGTAATTTTACTCTGGTTTTATACACTCTGGTACCCATTGTAAGATTTAACTTGTGTTATGGGTACCGGTGCTCTTACAATTTTAGGTGACCTAGAAATCAGTAGATCCATCAAACATTCTTGTGTCTGGTTGGTTAATTAATTAGATATTCTATTGCGGTGTGAGGGGGAAAGGAATATTAATATTTTAATTTCATCACACTGGTAATGAAGTAAAGCGCAGAGTTGAACTCAATCACTCAACACGCAATGCCGCTAGAGTTTGGCGGAACTTCCCGTTAATCTAAAATTATGGAATTTGGAAAGAGAATAAAAGCTAACAATGCTATATATGTATTTGTGTAGCTGTGTAGCTTATTACACATAAGATTAGTGGACACGGCCGCAAATTTTAGTTCGTAAACTTTTATCGATGTTGGAGTCTAATTAACACATGAACTGTACGGAGGAGGTATTGAAATGAATAGATATGAAAGTGGACCATGTCACAAAACGATTTTTTTTTTAATTTCTAAGAGTTATAAACGCAATATGAATTAAAAAGAACAGCCGTTGTGGCAGCGGCATTTCTTCCGACTCAAAATGCGACGATTATGGTTGCGATTTCTATTCGGAGAATGACTTATTTAAATTTTCTTGCGCAGCGTTCAGTTCCGCCGCTCAATACATTGCGTTTCGAAAATTGAGCGGAAAGTGGGGCACAACTCTTATATAGTAGGTTCATATATTAGTGTAGTAGAACTATCTATATACTAGGTTCTTCTGTTTACTTAGCTACAAGCAGGAAATAACGTGAAGCTACAAAAAGATAATTATTAATCAAAGGTTATGGTTAGAACAAAGCTCGGTGTATAACTGAACACTAAAATATTAATTTAAACGCAAATTGCTTTGTTAATATTCTGTCTGTATTTCATATTGTTTTGTAAAATACCTTTAATTGTGAAATATTTTCATCAATAACATAATAATATTGATCTGACTATGATTTTAGTTATTTTAAATTGACATTGCTTTGTTATTGCTTGGCTTGGCTTGGCTTTGGCTTTTAGTTTGGGAGACAATGAAACTTAACAAGAAAAATATTTTATTATTTTATGAAACTTTTTTTAGATTCACCCTGTATTCTTCATACCCTGCTGTGCAAAGGGAACCTAGTATTGAGATACTCCGTTCCCCATTTCCCACTGAATTCTGGAAACATTGCGTGTTGAGTGGCGGAACTCTACGCCGCACTTTACCTCGACACCAGAGCGAAGAAATGAAAATATTAAATATTTCATTTTCCTCGATTGGGGATCGAACTCACAACATGGCGCGTCACATGCTAGTTACCCTTACGCCAGGATTGGCCTCATATCAGACTTTGATACACGATATATATACATATAGGTTCCTATTAAAAATAAATGATAAAATAATTATTATTCACTCAACAAAAGATAACAATTCCAATGTTGGAATGAAGCTGTAAATAATGGACAAGAAAACATTTCATCGATGGTGCTTTTAATGGATTTTTAATGAAGTACATTAAAATGTTTACATTCTCGTAAAAAAATTGAGTGCATATTTCACAATATAGTATATTAATAATTATCTGGCTTGGGACGTATGATGTAACAGGTGAAATGATATTATGCTTAAAAAAAATTATTTATAAATTTTATTAAGAATATGTTGTGCAGGAAAATATTATTTTGTAGACGCTCAAATAAGACACTTCCGTTTTCTACTTTTCGCCGGATTCTGGAGGCATTGCGTGTTGAGTGGCGGAATTCAACGCCGCGCTTTGCCTCGACACGTACATAAATAGTTCATTTCCTCGAGTGGGGGATCGAACCCACAACCAGTAAATTTTAATAATTATTTATTTTTGTGCCCCTGCTCTACGACTTCTCCTGGATAATATAAATGTTATATCAATAAAAATAACAAGCACATCTATTTGATAGAAATTTATAGTTTTTTTTTGACGTGTACATAGTTTGATTTGAAGTGGAATTTTCTGTTAAGTCTCCTAACATGACTCGTTACCGGTGCAATTCCTTGAAGACTCTTTATTATCGGCAACCTACGCATTTACTAGAAATATATTTTATACGAATCGTGATTATTTAGAAAATAACATAATTATATTTACTTGTATATATTTTTCTGATTATTATGTAAAATTTTTGTTTTCAGCTTTACTTTGTAACAGGGCTAGGAGGAGGGAGTATAGTGTTAAGACACCCCGCTTCCCATTTTCCGGTTTTTAAAACGGGATACTGCTAAAAAGGGCAAACTCTGCATACCCTTTTTGAACTTTAAATTAGGTAGTATTATTACACTAAATAATTAAACAATTTTAATTTAATGGGTCAATTCGACTTATCACATTTCTCAACTTTGTTTAAACCATTTTTCGCCTGAAGTTTTCATTAGTTAATTGAATTCTATAATCCCACGTTAAAAGTAAATATATTATAAATTTGATTTTTTTTTCATCCTCCAGTTATATGTGCTACCCTTAATAATTTTATTTTTTAATTATACTCATAAAATATTCGTACCTGCTTTACAAATTTCCGAGTTTAATGACTGTCAAGTATGGACGGGCGGACGACAGACGGATATGACGAAGTTATAAGGGTTCAGTATTATAAGATTCGGCTACGGAACCCAAAAAACTAAGTATTTTTCTTGATTAGGTATATAATATAATTAAAAAAATAATAAATATTTTTAACACTTTAATTGAAATGCGGTAAAAATAAGAAAATAAATTTGTTCCTTGACGTTCATACGATACCGAATGAACGATACATCTATTTATTTATTTAATGTGTATCTACGGAAAACTGATTGGTTATTTAAATTTTTAAAATGTTCAAAATACGAATAGACATTAAAACCTCATGACAAACTTGATCCCCAGAAACCAACGCACTATTGAACGCTCAATTTAAAAGCTCGATTTTTTTCAGATAGCTTTTGATTTTTCTTTGTCGAGTGTAATTGAGCGCTTGAAAGAATTTTGAATAATTCACCTCTAAGAGAAAAATTAAAACAATAAAAGTTTGTATGAAATATCGTAAGTGCCTAGAGTTCTAGAAACGGGTTATTTAAAATTTAACATCTATTACTATTACTACTATTTAGTTTTTATTGAGATTATGGGATCATTTTTATTCCAAAAAAAATACTAACTTACTTACTTATTTATCTTCACGCTTTATCCCTAGCGGGATAGTCAGAGAGAACGGAGCACCAAACGCTACGGTAATTTAAAATTTTAATTATAAAATTTTCATTCGTTATAGCAAAGCAAAAAAAAACTTAACCCGCAATCTTTAAAAGTCCGCCATATTGGATATAGAGTCGGGTCATTTTTTTTAAATTGATTATCAGCAAGTTATTTTATTAAAATATAATTTGTCATAATGTATAGGAGGTGCCATTTTAGGTGTTCCGCCATGATGATTTTATAATGACATCACAAAGCTAACTAAAAAAGTCTCCAAGTTACTCAACTAAATAGATTTATATTACATGTATATTAATAACTTCGTCAATAACAATAAAAATAATTAATACTTAATATAAAATACAAATATCTTATATATATTTGCTTGGCTTGGCTCGTCGTCGAGCAGGGGCATAGGTAAACGCGGCTGGTTTTGGGTTCGATACGCACTCGAGGATATGTAATATTTATTTAAAAATGTATATTTTCATTTTTTCGCTTTGGTGTCGAAACAAAGCGCGACGTTGAATTCAGCCACACACACAATACGCTATGCCTCTTGAATTCAGGGGAAAATGGGGAACGAATTGTCTTAACACAAAGGTTCCCTCTGCCTACCCTGCAGTATGCGGGATACAGCGTGAAGCTGATTTTAATTTGGTATATGTAGATAATATATATAACCATTAATTGATGAAGTTCCTGAGCGCAGTACGAACTTGTACGTCAAACACGTTTGTGTTTTGCACGTGTAATGTTATTATACAGGGAAGAGGTAACTGCATACTAATAGACCTCATCTATTCACTTTGAATCCTCCTTCATTTAAAACATTTACCTCGTTCGTACTTCATTTAGTAACATTGTATTGGTACGATTTAATTATAATCCTACATCGTATAAGTGCAACAATGTACGTTTTTAGGTAAATTCTACTTTAATAGGTAACAAATTGAGTTCTCGTTTTAGTCTCATTAAATAACTACAAATACTGTCTTATCCATGTTGAGGTTTTATTTACAATTCAACATATTACAGAATCACTATTTATTTTAATTTTATAGCTTCATTCTGTAACCGCTTTTTCTGTCTGTCTTTATGTTTGTCCGGACTAATCTCGAAAACTGCTAAGCCGAGATTTATAGGATTTTCACTGGAAAACAGTGGAATTTGCAGCAACATATAGGCTATTTTTAATCGACTTCTATAAAAGGAGGGGGTTATCAATTGGACTATATTTTTTTTAATATTTATCATCTCAGAACTTTGATTGGTCGAAGCGATTTTAATGATTCTTTTTTTATTCTAAAGCTGGTGTATCCCGTATGGTCCCATTTTAATTTGGTCCATTTATGACAATGTTATCCACGAGTAAATCATATAAGTTTTAAATATGCATTAAGCATGTGCGCTACAAAAGTTTTTTTTTTTAATTAAAAATTATAATTATTATCCTGAAATTTCTACGGTATCGGTGCTTAGACGGGAAAAACCACGTTTAAAGGGCGGACCACCCCTACCGCCCAGATATGGAATAACCAATAAATTTTACCCTTTTTTCGAAGCAAAAAAAAAACTACAACTAAATAACAGTATAGATACTAGAATAGTTAACCAATTTTGTGTAAAAAAACTTAAATAAAATTAAGTAAAATAATCGTATCATTCATATGTAAAGTGCGATCTGCAATTTAGGTACAAAACTAAAATATTTTTCATATTCTATAATACAAAAGTCTAAATAAGCCGCGGTGTATGAAGTTAAATTTATCTAATGAATTACGATCGTAGCTAATAGGAGATTCACAAGTTTGAAGCTATAACTTGTCTAGAATCAATTTCTCCTGATAATCCTACGTCCTCTTAGTTAATCAACGGCACTAGACCGTCTTCGTAGTTCAAAGGGCCGGAATCGAGATAGTAATTGCAAGAGAGTAATTATATACTATATATTATTGAATGTATCGAAGCGTATTCAACTGAATTGAATGGAATATGGAGTATATAACAATCACATTTACATAATATTTTGTTGTGATTACATATATTAAATAAAATTAATCTATCGTTGCCCAGTGGCGTAGTGAGACTGTAAATGTGATGCGTGTGAAGGTACGAACCCCACTCGTGGGAAATAATTATTCAAATTAAGTTATATTAGTAAGAACTTGTTTTGGAAAATAAAAGAGTAGGTAAATCTAATAAGCTGGTTCGCTTTAACGTACTAATCTCGGGAACTACTTAATCGAACTGAATATTTTTTTTTTGGATAGTCCAATTATCGAGGTAGGCTTTTCGTTTTGACGCACCTCTGATCAAAATAATAGTTAAAATTTTACTCTCTAAGAAATTATTTTTGTTTCGATGTTATTTCCGAAGCATATAGAGCGATAGTTTTAAAATATTGTAACGAAATGCCTACTCCGCTCCACACTTTCCGAAGAGTTCCAGTGGCATTGCGTGCTGAGTGGCGTAACTCAACGCCGCGTGTTTGCATCTATACCTTAAAAGCCGTTGCGTAGATAAAATGTTACACGTGCAAAACACTTATGCGATTTTTTCTTAGATACGGTGCGTATGTTTAAATTTGTCACTGGCGTGGTTGCGTCTAGGCTTATTTGAATACATCTCGAATATACTAATACTATAAAATTAAGTACATACACAATATCTCAGATAATTATTTTTTTCAATTCCAAATAAATTTTTAAAAATGTAAAACAGTACAGTAGTAGCTCCTGTGTGTAATAAAAAAACACGAATAGTACGAAATACGCACCGCTCCCAAGATTTATCTTCGAAGTTGATTTAAAATGTAAACAGCCACACGAGTGGTAGAAATATCTTGACAAAATACACCAAATACATTGATAAATGATTATTTAAAAATATCAAACTTAAATTTTAAAGCCAGTTGCGGCGGTGGGGCACATGCGTGTGACTGTAAGTACATCAAGTTGTGAGTTCGATTCCCACTCGAGGACAAGAAATACTTAATATTTTCATTTCTTTCCATGTTGTTCAGTTCTTTCTCGACACGAAATGCCTCAAGATTATGAACGAAAATGAAGAACAGAGTGTCTTAATACTAGGTTCCCTCTGCCTACCCTGCTAAATGCGGCATATATCGTGAAGACAGAAGAGTTAGAGAAAGAGGGAACTTAAATTTGACAAAAAAAAATCTGGATTCTTAAGCGGACTATTAAATTAATATAACAAAAATGAGGTTTATATCTGCTCTTAAAAATTCTATTATTTTATTCTTAATAAAGATATAGTTTTCAAAGCGGCAGCACGCACATCCACTCGCCCGCGGCAGTAAATCTTTACTTCCTTCCCTCATTATACGTATTCATTTCACAAAGTTATAACTTTTATTGTATATCGCTTATTATTCTTTGTATTATTGCTTTGCCCTTGGGGGTTTCAACCAATTTCTATGTTGATGATGATCTGGTTGAGTCGTAAAATCGAATGTAAATGAACATACGTTGCAGATCGACGTGAAATCGATTGACCTTCGAAAAAAATATATATTTATTATGAATGTAATTTTGACTATTGTTCTAGTGTGGTTAGGTTAAGTGGTCTGAATTAATGAGTACATGTTCGTTCTGTTCAGCTTCACGCTGTATCCCGCACACAGCAGTGTAGTCAGAGGAAACCTAGTGTTGAGCTCCCCACTTTCTGCCGAATTCTGGAGGCATTGCGTGTTGAGTGGCAGAACTCAACGCCGCGCTTGGCCTCGACACCAGAGCGAAGAAATGGAAATATAAATTTAAATAAATATTTCATCTCCTCGAGTAGGGATCGAATCCACAACCACTTTGTGCCGCTGCGCCACGACTGGCCTCAGGCCTGGGTACATTATAAGGGGAATAATATTTCTGTATTCAGCAATTTATTTACACATATAATTTATATATGTAAATATGTATAGCAACACCTTTCAGTTTTTGAGGCCAATCGTGGCAACACACAACACGACAGGTTGTGGGTTCGATACCCACTCGACGAAGCGAATTATATAACATTTTCATTTCTTCGCTCTGATATCGAGGCAAACGCGATGAGTTCCATTACTCAATACGCGGTGCTTCAAATTGCCTCAAAAAATGGGAAACGCAAGTGTTTTAATTTGAATTGAGTGTATTAACACTAGGTTCCCTGTTTCCCTTTGCCTACCCTGCTATGAGCGGGATACAGCGTTAACCTTGGAAAACACATTTTTACCTGTATTTAACTTTTAAATTGAATAATCTTATATCTATTTATATACATACAATCATGTAAAAGTAACTTCTATATTAAATTCTCTCGGTATTAATGTACTCGACGAGTACATTCACAAATATTTATTACGCATTTCAAATACCAGTTTAGTCATTGTGAAGTGTTTACTAAATATAGAAATGAACAAGTTTCTCTAAATAGAAATAAAGTTGATTAAGATGCCAAAATTTGCTATATTGTCCACATTTGACACCTACACTGTAGAGCAATAGATACATACATTTGAAAACGAAACAAATCATCACATATGTGGGCAATTAATCTTATATATTATTAAATTTAGGAAGAGGGAAAGCAAGGTGGGTCGTGCCTCTTTAAAGAAACACAAACAAAAAATTAGTGACGTCAAATTTTAAAAATATCATTTACACGACATATCTGTGCAAGACAAGAGTCCAGGCCTCCAGAAAAAATCTTTATAGCCCATGCTTATACGTGAACGTTAAAATGACAGTCGATTAAAATATAAAATTTTATGAGCTTACAAATTAAATTAAACCTGTCGTGTGATAGCTGTAATGCTCATTAAAACGGCAATTGTAGTTGATATGTTAATTAATATATAATTTGAAAAATACTCTATATTATTATATTAAGCCCAGTCGTGAGGCAGTGGAACAAAGTGTAAACGTAAACGCGACAAGCTGTGGGTTCGATTCCCACTGGAGGAAATGAACTATTTAATATTATCATTTCTTTGTTCTGCTGAAAGAGAATGCAGAAAATGGAGAACGGAATGAACCCAGTGCTAACACTGGGTTCCCTCTGCCTATCTGGCTGCTGAGGTGTGCTGGATACAGCGGAAAGCTGATTTAATTTAATTTTTTAAAAATATTTTTAAAAAGCAAATATTACTTACTGTGCTTATTGTAAAATGTTTCGCAATAATAAGAATGAGATGTCATATATAGATAGTCGTTTTTGAAGTGTGATCATAATTTTAGTTTGCGAATTACTGAAACATGAAAGTTTAACATTTTGAATGAACAATGTGACTAACAGTTGTAAAAGTTTTAAATACATTATCCGACGGGCAGAAGGGGAGTAGCCTTTTCAACGTGTACTTTGATTGTAATAAAGTTGAAGGTATTATAAAATTAAATATATTATAAAATACAAACTATATCGTTTCTGTTAAAAACATAGCGCAGGTGAGGTTTATTAATTTCCCTTTGTTGAAATACGTTTTCAGCAGGTACGTCAGACCGTGAACGGTGTTTAATACAGTAACATTATTTCTTTTGAACTTTCAAAATACACTTTACCGTAAAGTGTCAACTGCACGTCAACAGACCAGAATGTCACGGCACTTTGAAAAGTGTCAAAGCGGGCAACTTTACAAAGAGTATAATAGCTGCATATGGCGCCAAAGTTTCGGATAAAAAAATGTCGGAAAAGTTAAACAAAATCATATTTTTAAAACGTGTACACAAAAGAGCTTTCTAGCTGAAACTTAAAATATATATAAATTTAATAAATGATACAGAATAATAATCAGCTTCACGCTGTATCCCGCATACAGCAGGATAGGCAGAGGGAACCTAGTGTCAAGATACTCCGTTCCCACTTTCTCACTCAACGCCGGGCTCACCATTGTTACCAGAGCGATGAAATGAAAATATTAACAAATAATAATTAAATCCCTCGAGTGGGGATCGAACCAACAACCGAGGTGTTACAGCCACACATTTATGCCCCTGCGCCACGACGGCCTCAAATAATATAGAATACTTTATATATTTTAAGCAATTGAACATCACAAATTCGATTCGCAATGCAATATTCATGAAGATACATAACATTATGGTCTAATGTTCATTTATTTATGATCGTTATTGATCTCGACCTGGATACAGAAATGGAAGTCATAGATACGTGTAGTTGCAGCTGAATAGTTATTGTGTTATATTAAATTATTTGAATACTAACATAATACGTATTATTTTCTTGAGTTTCAAAAAAATTGGAAAAAAAAATGATAATTTGTCATTTATTTGATTGTCGCTCAGTGTTAAAGACACATTTGCTAATATTATACGAAAAAATATTTAACTATATTATTCATATGCTTGTTAAGTTTGCTAGAACAATCAAAATCGATTTTCAATATTAGTTCCGTTTGTATAGTTAGAGAAGTTAAAGTGCAAGACGGATGAAATGTGGTTATATTTTCTGCCGCAGACCTTGTTGAGTCTACTATATGTATAGCGCTACTAACTAGCATTCATATGTTTTAAGTTTGTTATTATAAGACAAGCTTTTATACCTGCGGCATATCAAATGTAAAAAGTAAGAGCGATGTATTAGATATACTCGTATTCTACAGAATTTGGCGGCCGTAAGCCGAGGTTCGAGTCCCGAAAGGGACGCCCTTACCGCTGTCGGCGTCCTCAAGCAGCCATGCATTTTTTTCAGGGAACCTCCCTCGTAGTACCCTCTTCCCTAACTATCAGGTGTCTCTTAGCATTACCCTTAAGTTCGAAAAAAAACCGCTGCTACAGTAAATGATATTGAAACTATTATGATGTTATGTGTGACCTTTCACGATAAAGAGACTACCCAACACAAAATATTTTTAATTTGACTAAGTATAGTTCCGACTACCGCGTTGGTTGACCAATCAAATTCAAAAACTTTGTAATATAGTGATAAAAATATAGATTTGCAAAACGAGATAAAATAGTTTATGTTAAAAGATATTGATAATATTCATATTGTGAAATAGATCTTACATCGTCATTTAATTCATTATCTTCAAAAGCAGATGGCAATGGCCTGCCTCTAGATGCGCGAGCACCTCTGGAATCAAATAGCTCGTCTCCTGGAGCCTCAATGTCATCGAGAGCGCTTCGGATACGGTTTTCCACGTCAGATCTGATCTTATCTTTCTCGGGTTCTTTGGCCAAAGGTACTTTACCATCAAGTCGGTCCAAAACGGGACGATAGTAGCTTTCTCCTTTATTGTAATTACAATCATAGACGCGTGTGCGCCTTCCTCTTCCGACGCGGCTCATTTTTGTAAGATTTCTGTGAAATAAAATAATTTGAATTAAAAATTAGATAACATTATAATGATTTTAACATATAGTTAAACATGTTTACCATGATATTTTATCGCAAACTATTTTTTACGTAGATTTTTTTGTAATAATAAAACAAATGATCATGCTTAGCTGATAATTAGCACGAGGTTTCCAAATGGATATTAAGCCTTACGATTTAAATATACTTCAGAGTCAAAGGCTCTCAGATTAATAACGTGAGTGCGTCTGTGAGGGTGTTTTAGGCTTTCAAATGAGTCCCGGCTCGTTTTGTACTGTGGCGTTATTTTTGACTTTCTCGCGAATATTAGTTTTGTTACTGAATGCTAAAAGGTTGAAGAGAATAAACGCTTTTATTTTCATTAGAAAATACATGTATTGAATACAATAGTAACATGATTGCACGTCTTTATTTACGTTATCTAAAATACTAAGTTTGAAAAAACTAGATACAAAATGAATTCTAGATTAATCACGTCACAGATAAGCAAACCAACGCGACAGGTTGTAGGTTTGATTCCCACTCGAGGGGAATATTTTCATTTCTTCGCTCTTGTGTCGATGCAAAGCGCGACGTTGAGTTCCGCCACTTGACACGCAATTCCTCGAGACTTCGGCGAAATAGGGAGCGATGTGTCTTACCACAGCTCCTTCTGTCTACAATGCTACACGAAGAATACAGCATGAAGTTAAAAAAAAAGTATTAGCCACATACAACTTTTATAAATGCAATCAAAACACCTTGAAACAATCCACCAAATCCAAAAGTTAAGACTAACGAGGCGTCACAAACAAACATTGTTACAATACAATATTGCAGAATTAAATTAAACGACATATATTTTCTTTTACGTTCTATCCAACCGCACGTTTCCTATTCACCTGTTATCATTTTATTCGTATTGCAGTCTGTTCCTATTTTGATAGGTTGGCATTTCAATCCCGCCATGATGAAATTGCGGATGGTTTTAAATTTCAGTTTGCTTAACCTAATACCGGGATAGGGATGGTAATATTGACAGGTCTAATATTCATATGTTTTTGACGTTTAGATGGAAATCTATTTGTTGTTCTGTGTTGTTTTTTGTAGTTGTTTTTTTATTTTCAGGTTCACGCTGTATTTTAAATGTAGGAGAGTAGGTAGACGGAGTTTGTTAAGACACTCTCTCCAGTTTCTGACGATTTCTGGAGGCAATGCGTGTTTAGTGGCTGAACTCAACGTCACTAGCGCAAAGAAATGAATATATTAAATATTTAATTTCTTCGAGTGGGAATCGAATCCATAACCTGTAGCGTTTACAGTCATAAGCTAGTGCACCTGCGCCACGACTGACCTCTATTTGTTTTGAATGTTGATATTTGCATTTATGATTAAAAGCTATTGGAATTCACATGACTGTTAATATATTTAATTTTGTTTTGATTACCTCTGGTATTGGTTTATAGCACATATTTTATTTCTTTTTATATTACTAAATCTATCTATAGTATCAATTTTCTTTAATTAAAAGTTATTAAGAATAGTGAGGCCAGTCGTGGCGCAGTGGCACGAAGTGTAAAATTGACTGGTGTGGGTTCGATCTCCACTCGAGGTGTTGAAATATTTACTTAAATTTATATTTCCATTTCTTCGCTCTGGTGTCGAGGCTAAGCGCAGCATTGAGTTCTGCCACTCAATAGGCAATACCTCCAGAATTCGGCAGAAAGTGGAGAATGGAGTGTCTCAACACTTGGTTCCCTCTGCCTACCCTACTGTATGAGAGATATAGCGTGAAGTTGATTTATTTATTTATTCTTATTAACTAGTTAGTTGAGGTAAGTTACAAAATATTTACTTTTTTATATAACATAAAAGTAAAGTTGTATTAACCAAACCTCTTACCAGGGAACTACACCTAAAACATATAGCCGTAATATGAACCTAATTTTATTAAAGTCGGTTAAAAACCTAAATTAAGACTGACTGTATGTTATGATTTAGCTTAAAGATTATAAAATGTTACTACAATTTTATTACTTGAGACAGTAAGTAACTAACTAGTAAATTCTTTTCAAAATATCACATTAGTTTACGGCTGTCATAAAAGTACACGGCGAGAATAATTGATTTCAGTTAGGAATGACGAAAGAAAGCTTTTAAAATCACGTAATATCCTGTTTCGATCGAGACTGTTCATTAAGATATCACGTGTTACGATAGAACATTGAAAACATAATAAAAAAAACGTTTTAAAACTATAAATAAGTATTCAACCTACTGAGGCCGTCGCGTAGTGGCGTAGAAATGAGAGTGCGACTTGTAAACGCAACGGTCGCGGGTTCGATTTCCTCTCGTGGTTGAAATAATTAATATTTTCATTTCCTCGATCTGGTGACGTAATACAGCGATAATTCACCGGAAAGTATGGAACAGAAGTATCCTAATGGGAACGGAGTGTATTAACACAAGATACCAGGTTCCCTCTGTCAATATCACTATTTGCGGAATATGTGTAAAGGTTAAAAAAAAAGCTACTACGCCATAAACAAACATAATTCGACGTAATTCAATACAATGATATGATATAAAAGTAAATTCTTGGCATGGCCTGACTGTGAATATGAATGAAAAATATTCAGATGAATGAAACTTTTACAAACATTGGGCACCCCATTTAAATTTCTATGTTCGTCTAACAACTTTTTTACGACTAAACGAGATATTTAAATATGTATCAAACAATTTCTTCTGATGGATGATGCTTCTGAAACACCAACGTGAACGCCGCACAGTGGAACAAAATCCAAAATAGATATCTCAAACATTCGATATGGGGATATTTTTAGTTACGAAACCCGGTTTTTGTTCGGACAGGAGACTATTGTGATATGCATTGAGTGAATATATTATATCGTTGACCGAAATAAATTTCAAATTAAAAAAAATATGCTATAAATACAGCTACAGAACGTTTAAAAAAAAAACATTTTTTATTACAGACTATTAACACTATTATCGTACACAGATTATAATTATCACTTTTAAAGAAAAAATCGCACTGCATTAAAATGGACGTGGTATAAATGAAATTCGCAAATTGGTCCAAATTAATATTTCTTTTTGTTTAAATATTTACACTGACCTGTAGCGTGTAAAAGCTTCGGGAAGGCAGATAGGACTGGGCAGCCGGTAGAAGACTGTGGCAACGCGAGAGCAGCGTGGGTGAGACTATGTTTAAACGTGAGCCATACCAAAATATACTGACTTTTGTTTCAATTGATTTCCTAGTAAGAAAACGGTAACGATAACGGTTCACGCGTCGATTTATTTTACTTATTTTGAAATCATTTCAAGTACGTTGAAAATTTATTATAAATTTACAGAGGATAGGAAATTTATCTATGTTTTTATATTCCATAATATTTCACTCAATATAAAAAAAACGTTTAAAACGGTAATAATGGATATTACAAGCAATTTAAGAATAAATAATCGCAAATCAGACAATAATCAATATTTCTATATAAAAAAATGAAAAAAAAAATACTTTAAATACTTCAATATTATAAAAATGAACGACTTTTAATACCGGCGTATTAAATAACATAGCAGCTAAAGCCAGTCAAATTTTGTTAAGGCATAAGTAGCATAATATATTATATTAATTTCAGGATAATCGTATCGTGAGCTCTCAGCATAAGCCCAGATGTCACACAGTGCATATCCATAATCCAGCTCGTTGTTCTGTTGACAACATCGCGCTATCCTTCATCCACTAGTTGACAAGCCCTTCGTAGTTTACGTTGGTTCTGTAATTCCTGAAAAAGAAGAATATTTCTTATTTTTAGCTATTTAGAGATGATAAACCAACAATAAATTAAAATATAACAAAACGTATACATATATTAATAATATAAAATATATCGGTGAGAATGAAGAGGAACATGCTCAGCTGGTTTGGGTACGTCGAACGAATGAGTGATGTGAACGAAGATTTATGATGGAAAGGTGAGTGGTAAGAGAGGTAAGGGGGGACCTCGGTTGACTTTCGTAAACACAGTATCAAAGATGCTGGAAGGAGGAAGGTCACGTAAAAAGCACGAGGACGCCCCGGAGGGCATGTATGAAGAGGTTGATGACAGTGGACGAGGCGAAAGAGGTATGTAGAGACCGTAGCGTTTGGCGCTCCGTTCTCTCTGACTACCCCGCTAGGGATAAAGCGTGAAGCTAGTTTAATTTAGTTTTATGATATATATTTAAGGATAATGTCGATCATTTTTATCCATATTATCCGTCTACACATTTTCTCTTAATAAATTCTCTATAGATTCGTTTATTATATAGATTATGCTATAATAATTATAGGTAATAATGTAACAAAATAAACAAATAAAACTGAAGTAATTCATTAATTAAACACTCATCCCTCATTATTTGATGACAAAAATTACTTCTAGTTGGCAGAAAAACAAGTGATGTGCTTCCACTCTGAATCTTTTCTTCATCGCGGGTAAATGATAAGCACAGGGTAACGTCCCACAACTCGATTTTTATTTATGCATACCTAAGAATAAATTATTAAGCTAGATTATTCTTTTGATAATTGACCATTGCCCGGTTTTACCGTAAATCTTAAATGCGATCATCGTGGAGAATCTTAAGTCTTCTACTATGTCAAGCAGTGGACGTAAAAACTTAACTGAACAGTATGCTAAAGTAAGAGTAATATGAAAATAAAAACGTTATATAATATCATAAATAGTAAATTATACCTATACAATTTATAAATCGAATTTGATTGAGCGAATTTCCACGTAACATCATTCACTCAATAAGAGGAAACTGTACAGTTATTGTGAAACGTCACCAAACCAAGGTAGGAAACGTATGCAGGCGTTATTATAAAAATACTCCAAGATCGGAAATATGTAGTAATAGAAAATTCCAAGATGTCTAGCAAATAACCTTTCTATTTCCAGCTGTGACAGGAAATTGTAGAGAAATGTATTCAACTGTATTGAAGTCACGAGGGCCAAACGGATAACTTTGCGAACCTGGGCAAAGCCTGTAAATAAGTGAAAGATATGTTCAGTCATACGTAGCCTGATAGTATGCTTACTTGCTATGACCATGTATTATAAAATGTGTATTGTATTGCACTGATTCAGATTTAGTGCAGTTAAAAGAGAAATAAATGTAGAATTGCAAAAATATTTTTTACAATTCAAATTCACTTACTATTTTTTGTATACAGACAGACGGTAATAGAGAAAAAAAAAAGTATAATTGAGTTCTGTGTCACTATCTAGAAAATGTAACATTTTGGATATATAGCATAGTTCACAGGCAAATATTTATTTTGCAAAAACATGTACACCCAAATGTATGATTAATGCTCGTAAAATAATATTTAACGTTGTAGCGTTGTTGAAACATGACGTAGAACCGTACTTGCTGTTTGAATTTCATTGAGTCAATACTACCTACCTACCTTTTTTTTGGTTAATCTTTGATATCATGGTAGATGTACCTAGTACGTAGTTATGTATTATAAATTAAAAAAATATATATCAATAAAACAAATAAAAAAAAAAATATCGATAAAACAAATGTTATACTAGATGCTATACTTAGATACTTGATAGAATAAATAGGAATAAAAATATAATATTTCCTATTTATTACCACTTAAAGCAACTTATACTTTAACATTTTATAGAATAAAAATGCTGTAGAAATCAAGAGATACTCATGTATCGAGTTTTCGATACAGTATCTATTATTCGACAACAAGCCGTCGAAAATAAAAAAAAACCCGGTTAAGTGCAAATTGGTCTACCTTTTGGTTGGTCACCTAAGGTTCCATACCAATTTCAGAATTGTAGGTAAAAGAAAAGTGCAATTTATAAAAAGTGACAAACTTAGGTTTGCGCATACTGTAATAAGCACATACGCCCGTATGCGCTAATTTTGTATTAAATGAACTACAATTATAAATTTGCAATAGTTTTCATATGTAAACTATACTATAATAAAAAAGTAAGAAAACTATATTTGTACGTTTTTTGTTTGTCTGTTTGTACACGCATATCTTCTTAACTACTGCACACATCACATCTGAGGTAGATCCATCACGATCCAGCTAAACTAATAAAAAATAATTAAATACGTCTTTTCTTTAACAAAAGCTGTTGAGGATGATTAGCATTTTCTATTGATATATGTATAAAAATTGAACATCTGAAACATCTGATGAATGATCATAATAATCAAGGTAAGAATTTTAGTAAAATATGTTTAACAAGCATTTTCCATTGATATATAAAAAAAACTAGAAAATGTGATGAACAAATTTAGTAGGCACTCTAAATTAAAAAATAAAATAAAATGACGCCATAGCAAAAGTGGTTCAATATGGTAAGTCACTTTAATTGACAAATAAAAACTAAAAACTAAACTAAACTAGCTTCACGCTTTATCCCTAGCGGGGTAGTCAGAGAGAACGGAGCGCCAAACGCTAAGATCTCTACGTACCTCTTTCGCCTTGTCCACTGTCATCAATCTCTTCATATATGCCCTCTGGGGGGGTCCTCATGACATATTATTTTTGATATGATAATTGACAAATAAAAATCATGTCAAACGTAGAATATAGTCTATTGATACTAGGTTCTCTTTGCCTTCCACTTGCTACAACAGTAAGCGCTTAAGCCTATCTAAAAATTATGGATGAACAAATTGTTCGCCTTTGAAAGTTCTAAATAAAATTTGGAGACAGCACATGTCTATCGCCTAAGGATAATCCACAGTAAACATTTTTAATGTCTTAAAAATTACAAAAAAAAAATAAGGAATATTTTATAAACTATTTTAAACAATACATCACTATTCCTTATCCAAACGTTGCGGGCGGCGGCAGAATTGGAAATAATTTTAATTTTGAATTGCCATTAACAATTAAATATTAATTACAATTAATAATTTGATTGAGTGAAAATCATAATAATCAATCATACTAGTCAACATTTTAACTACTAACATAACATTAGTACGTACGTAGCGTAAGATTGTTGTATGAAGTGAAAAATAAAAATAATCATATAAAGTGGTGATAAATAAACTTCTTGTAATCCCTATTCATATTATGTTTCACGTATTTATTTGTATGAAAGAGAATATAGAGACTTATTTGGAGAGAAGGGGTTCGACTTTTGGCGTGGGCGTATTATTCATCAAAATCAAATGATTTACTCGTATAACATATAATTATCCTCGGTGGTAAGTGGGGAATGGAGTGTCCAAACACTAGGTTACCTCTGCCTACCCTGCTGTGTGCAGGATACAGCGTGAAGCTGATTTGGATTTGATTTTTATATTAATATAGATATTCTATGAGAGATGCAAAATAAAGAAAAACACAGACTATTCGAAGATAATAATTTTATTTATTCTTAGAGTTATTTATTCTTAGAGAGGAAAAAACGGAACTCTTATGGGATCACTTTATCGTCTGATTTTATCACATGTTTTTGTTTGTAAGCCCATTAAAAAGAATTACACTAATATTTATTATTAGACTTGACGTTCTCGATTTCTTCGACAAAAGTATCGGAGATCCATCTTAGAGCCAAGTTCTGTGTTAACTCGGGATGTAATTGAAATTTTCCAAACAATCCAAAATCCCAGTGAAAATAACGATAATGTCACCAAAGTATTAAAAATGTTCTTATTAGCCGTCACTATACCTACATACATAAGTGTACTTACTGCCAACAGTATATTAGAACACAAACTCATTTTAGTTTATTAAATAAGCAATCGTTAGTTCAAGTGGACCAAGCTGCGTACAGGTGGCTAAGATTAAAATTTTTAAATATTTTTAAAACAAAAATTTTAATTTTCGCACTCTGCTTAGACTTGACATGGTGTTAGACCTCACTAATTTCTATAAAGAGACGTGAAAATAGAAGAGTTGTGGGTTCGATAATCACAGGGGACAATGAATTATTTTCAAGTTCTCACTTTGCTTACAGAAGCTGCGACGTCGTTGAGTTCCACTCCTCAATAAGCAATGTATCGAATTTGGTCAAAAGTAAAACAGATTGTCTTGATTGGGTTCTTTGTCTAGCTACATACGAGATACGTCTTCGTCTTCTACTTCATATCAGTGATTGGATAGATGAAATTATATATAGATAGAATAAATTTAACTAGTGCCCAGCCACGTTGCCGTTGTTTCCTTAGTCAAATCATCTCACAAGCACGTAAACGGATATTTCCCCACTTTATGCCCAATTCTGGAGGCATTGCGTGTTGAGTGGCAGAACTCAACGCCGCGCTTAACCTCGACACCAGAGCGAAGAAATGGAAATATAAATTTAAGTAAATATTTCATCTCCTCGAGTGGGGATCGAAACCACAACCAGTCGGTTTTACAGTCACACCTCGTGCCGCTGCGCCACGACCGGCCTCACAAGCAAGTGTGCCATGGATCGTGGGATTTGTATCCCTTGAGTTATTTACCTTCACCTCGTGGTAAAGCGGAATAGCTTTTTCAAATCTATAAATTTTCATATATGTATGTATATACATATAAGTTTACTAGGTTTTATGAATAAATTTAAAACCTTAGTTTTGAATCATTTTATTCTGCACTAGATTATACCGATTAATACGAAATAGATAACGAGTACTATGACCATACTATTTACAATTAAAATATAAACAAAAGTCGGAATGTTTTTGTAGTCAATAATAATTAAACGTTAGCAAACATTCTATATTCGTATTTTTATCAAAACATAGACAAAATAATTTAATAATTTGAAAAAGAAATTATAGACAAGATTTAAATAAAAAATACCCGCCCTAGAAATAGTACATTTTATATTTCTAAAGTTATTCACCCAATTATTATTGTATGGTTACATCAATACTATTACCTCGACAAATTCAAAAAAAATTTTCAATTTGGACGAGTAGCTCCTTAGATTAGCGTGCTTTATTGCAATATAAGTTAGCCCTTTTAGTTAGTCTCGCCCGCTACACCGCTGCCCCCTGTCACTCGCGAGTCGAACGACGCACCATACCGCTTTCGTATTTAGAACTGTAATATTTTTGAAAATAACCATTTTATTTATATGCTGTAAAATTTTATCGTAATCTAACGTATTTAATTGGATTAGAAAATGAATTGACACGCAGAAAACGCGTTATCATATCACAGTGTATGTCACTTACTACTTATATAATAAATTCTACAGTAACTCTGTCTTCTGTCTGTAATGTAATCGCGGCCAGACACTTATTCGATTGTGATAAAATTTCATATAAAGATACTTCAAGATTTTGGGATGAACATAGGCTATTTTTCCAGGAACTTCATCGTTTTAAGAATTGATCGGCGAAAATGGGCTTTCTGAATATTTACATCGCGTGCGTTATGCGACACATAAAAACAATGTTTTAGAAAAAAATTTTTTTATTAAATTATTAAAAAAATCTATAAAAAGGTCCAGAATAATATAGGTTTATCCCTCAATGTTGAGCCACACTAACTATTTTAAAATATTTACTTTAATTTAAAATTTGTATTATTGTTAGTGTATTTTCTATAATTTGGTATTAATCGCGTGCCGCAGGAACACAATGGTAAGACTACAACGTGACGGTTGTGCAATCAGCTTCACGCTGTATCCCGCATACAGCAGATAGGCATAGGGAACCTATTATTAAGAAACTCCATTCCCCACTTTTCGCCACAATTCAATGAATCGTTGATTTTGACGAAGGGAATGGTATTCAACTAATCTCCAAAATAGGTGATTTGCGTATGTGAGCTTCGAGCATGTTGGATATAATATTATACTAATGAAGTACATCACGCTGGTCCGCTCGCTTACACTTAACTACGTTAATATGACATACAGTTTCTGACAACCGTCAGGGGCGTATGGAATACATTATCTCTAACATGTGACGGTACAATTACTGAAATAGCATAATCAGAAGCGTTACTCCTGATCCTATGGAGAAAATTAGACTATTTTACATTACATAGTTTCGGTATCAAAGAGACGCAGAGAAATAAATAAATAGTATTTTTTTATAGCATCATCGTTAATAAAGCTTTATTTAGTAAAAGCTATACTTTCCTGGTAAATTTTAATAATTGTTGCCCAAATAGTGTTTAAATTTAAAAATATTATCAATAATTATGGTTTTACTTATTAAAATTATGCTCTTTTTTTAGGTGCATGTGTCTGACGCTCCTGATATCATATTGAAATACCGACGTGAAATCAGAACTGAGGCCAGCCAGTGTGATTTTAAGCACCACAGGTTGTGGGTTCAATTCACACTTGAGGAAATAAAATATTAAATATTTTCATTGTTACATGTACAAGAAAACATTCATCTATAATATGTAAAATGAGGCCAGTCGTGGCGCAGGGGCACAATGTGTGACTCGAAAATCAGCTGGTTGTGGGTTCGATCCCCACTCGAGAAAATGAAATATTTATTTACATTTATATTTTTATTTCTGGTGTCAAGGCAAAGCGCGGCGTTGAGTTCCGCCACTCAACACGCAAAGCCTCCAGAACTAAGTGCAAAGTGGGGAACGGAGTGTCTTAACACTAGGTTTTATGTGCCTACCCTGCTATGTGCGGGATACAGCGTGAAGCTGACATATAATGCGATTCAATATAATTTCTGATACCAGCCCTATCCAATAAACAACTCTGTTGATTTTTAAAATTTAATTTGCTAGACTGACTGTGGATTAATTCCGTTTGAAGCAGCAAACAATACAATTATTAAAAGGTAATTTTCTGAGTAAGCTGTAACAAACAGGCAAGAACTAGCCAAATGTATTCGAGTTAACAAGCTAATATCAGATTCGCCTGGAGACGTAAACTAACACGTACAAGAAAGGACACATTAATTATAAACTTGAACTTTATCCGAGTATAACATAGTTAAGATTTAAACTAAGATCAACTGTAGCCAATTTCATTGAGTGCTTAATAATAAATAAGTGTTTGATACAATTTCATTTAAAGTTTTAACTAAATTTAGGTCTAAATTATTGAAATAAATATTTTAAACAAACTTTCATGAAATTAAAAATTTAATTAAAAAACTTTCATGTTCATGTTTCAAATATGTACCTACGTCCGTTGCACCCTTGGATTTGCGAAATTTAGACAAATACTACTTAATGTAAATTTCAGTACGAGATTTGCATCGAAATCACAATCAGTTTACTTTTGTTGGTTGATTGGTGTGTACATATTTACTTTTTGATAACCAGTAAGGTACATCAGTTATTAGTAATATTTAATTCGTTTTCATTGACCAGCCACTCAAGTTTTAATGATCCTTCCAATAACAATAAATAAGATAAAGTACTTCATAATATTATAATTATAAAAAATGTGTTAACGAAACAAACAATAGCTTCGAATGTTGTGAAATGTAAAATAAAGTTTTAAAATAAATTATAGTTTAATATAAATTCACACTATATAAAATGAAATTCTGTGAAATACAATATTATTGCAGTCTCTCTATAAAAGATACCTGAATTAATGTTGGAAATTCTAGGAATGCGTTTCAATAAAGCCTGTTTTATTATAAAAAAGTTTACACTGACGGCTACAAAAGGCTTCCGTTACGGGGTTAATAATAAATCCCTGGCGTTTGTATATAGTAAATATAGTTCGACGTCAACAACAACAACAACAAAGGAATATTGAATTAATCAAAACTTTAAAACAGGAATATGTCATCAGTAAAAGGATTTTATTTGGTTTTCCGAAATACCAGACTTTTAATAATGACTTTTGCTACGGCACTAGTACGTGCATAAATGATTCCCGTTAAATAATATTTGTTTTATTTTAAATGAAACACGAATTTGTTTCATTTAAAATATCTTTATTTTAATTAAAATTACGAATGTTTCTTGTCTATTATTACAAAAATATAATGTTTATTTTTATTATGAAAAATCTGTAGAAGCCAAATTAAATAATATCTATTTAAATTACTCTTATTACTACTAAAATAATTTTATTGGTTATATATGCAAATACATCTTTGACTTATATATAGCCAAAACCTATATATAAGTCAAAGATCTATTTGAAAGAAATGAAGGAAAAACGGAATGCAAGATCAGTGTAAATGGTATGATATTAGGACAAATGAATGAATTGGTGTATTTGGGAAATATGTTCAATAGAGATGGAAGATACGAGATGGATGTGGAAAGGCGTATAGCTGCCGGTAACAAGGTAAGCGAAGCTTTAGCTGCATTGATGGGACGGCGAAACGTCAGCACAGCTGCACGTTTGGCCGTACACAATGCAGTATTGGTATCGACGCTGTTATACGGCAGCGAAACGTGGGTATTATAGAAGAATAATGAAAGAAAGATGAATGCCGTGGAGATGAGATCTCTTCGTAGGATATGCGGAGTCGGCTTAGCTGATCGAATCCACAATGAAGAGATACATAGAATGGCAGGTACTAGCGAGGATATCATGGTGAGAATGAAGAAGAACGTGCTCAGCTGGTTTTCGCACATCGAACGAATGAGTGATGAAAGAATCTAAAAATATATTTATGATGGAAAAGTGAGCGGTAAGAGAAATAGAGGGAGACCTCGGTTGACCTTCGAAAACACAGTATCAAAAATACCAAGGGCAAAGAGGTATGAAGACACCGTAGCGTTTGACGCTCCGGTCTCTCTGACTACCCCGCTAGGGATACATCGTGAAGTTAGTTTGGTTAAGTTTTATCTTTGACTTACTATAATAACAACGTGAACTTGAACCACAATAAAATAATCATCACCTATAATCATCATCATGATCTTTCCTATAACCAATTTATATATTTTTTTGTGGTAAGATATGCCAGTCCCCATTTTTCGCTGAATTCTGGAGGCTTTGCGTGTTAAGTGGCGGAACTCATCGCCGCGTAGACAAAATATTGAATTTCCTCCAGTGGGTATCGGATCCACAACCTGTCCTGTTTACAGTCTCTCTCTTCTGTCTTTGCACCACGACTGGCCTCATACGAATAATAAATGATTTGATAATCTATTGATTCTTGTGAATTAAAACATTACAAATTATTAACAACAAATTTAGGCTGTCGTGGCAAAGGGGCACAGAATCCTACTATATATAGGATTGTGAGGTCGATTCCCGTTCGAAACGGAATATTTTCATATTCTCATTCCGACAACAAGACCACAAGTAAAATTCCGTACCTCCAAATGCAATATGGCCAAAGTTGGGCGGTGCGTGGAGAACAGAGTGTCTTAACACTACTTTCCCTCTGCCTAACCTGCCACATACCGGATACAAATTAACAAAACATATGAGTATTTCACAAATCTTCAATATGCATTGCTTAAGTAAGACTGTCTGAAGTATCTTTATCATTTATATACAAATAGCAACCATTTGAATTTTAAAACACTTTCGGCGTTCAATTTAAAGTCACTTTCGTGTCTTGCTTCCGGCTTATTCGAAGCTACATTAAATACGCAAACTTTGGACACCGCAGCAATTATAATATTAAATGAATCTATTTACCATTTACGCGTTTTAGGCAGTCTCGTTAAAATTTAAATTCGTTAAAGAGAGAGAGAGAGAGAGAGTTAGATTACTAAATGTGTTGAGTTTTAAATAAAAGAAACACAGTACTTAATATAAAGATAATGTAAAATTTATATATTAATCTAAGTAGAAACATGAAGCCATTGAATATTAAACTCCTAGATGGGATTGTATGCGTTTATAGAAGGACTGTAAAAATGAGAATGTTTTTTTTTATTTAGTATTCGCAATTGCGTATGATGTGTGATCAGAAAATAGGTTAACTCGCCGTTGGAAGGACCGAACCCACCTCAAAAGTTAGTTCTGCAACAGTAAATTATTCGGCTGCCTCAGGTCCCCGGAGGGATCAACAAAAACACAAGAACGTTGAGTTAGACGAAAAATCGACCCTGTTCCAACGAAAGCTTTGTTGATTTACGTTTAAAGATACAAAATAGATCTGTGTGATGGAGGTTGGTTTAATTAAACGACGTTGCTAAATATTTCAACTTGAAAACTAGCATTTTGTTTTGAAATGTTTGCATTAAACACCTGTGAGATAGTGTAGTAATGTTGCGTTCCATATGGAAAATATTTTTTTTATGTTTTCCCTGATATCCTATCAGTTTAATATAAAAATTAAATATTTATTTGATCGTACAATAATATTGTATGAAAAATAATTGCAGAAATATTTTTTGAAAGAATGAAATCATGAACTGGAGAGTTCTAAAAAGATAAGAAATATTTTTTTTGCTGACAAATATAAAGTGTTTTTTTAAATTCATAATATACTTTAAAAAAAAATAACTGGCCATAAACAATAATTAACAAAAAAAAAAAGTAATTTAATTCCAAAAGATTTCAAATATTCTTATGAAAAATGTCAAAGCTTTCAACATAAACATATCATATATAATTTTAATATTATATACATTAAAGTTATTTATCGTCCACAATGGGTTGCATGCTAAGAAGTGATCCGATGACATTTTGTGATATGTACCTCCAGCCGGATACGGCGTTTGAAATAGTCGACCATTTGGGTGAAATGGGATGTGCACAATTCATAGATGTTAGTACAGTTTAAGTATTAGATAAACATACAATGCTTTTATGAAGGCTATATAGTTGTTGGACGATAATTTTATAATGTATTTTTGATCTAGATATATGTATAATACGTTATAGTAAATAATAGATAAATGTTATCAAGAATTACATACATTGAAATGTTATGAAATTATTTACGAAAATGGACATCGTTTTATATCAATATATTCGTTACTTATTAAACTCAAAAAATTAAATCAGCTTCACGTTGCATTCCGCACGCATCAGGGTAGGCAGAGAGAACTTAGTGATAAGACACACCGTTCCCCACTTTCCGCCGAGTTCTGGAGGCATTGCGTGTTGAATGGCGGAACTCAACGCCGCGCTTAACCTCAACACCAGAGCGAAGAAATGAAAATATAAATGTATGTAAATATTTTATTTTCTCGAGTGGGGATCGAACCCACAACCAGTCTATTTTACAGTCACACTCTGTGCCCCCGCGCCACGACTGGCTTTCGTTACTTATATGAGCCTATATTGAAGAAATTCATTAAAAAATATATGAATGTATTCATAGAGTACTATAATAAATAGTAACAGCATTAAGAAATGCTTTAAATGTTCAATTGATTAACAAATCAACTGAACATCTAAAGCATTTTTCATCACTAAAAAGTGATTGATGTAGAACAAAGAAGTAACAGTATGTTATGAAATATCAATACAAAAAGTTTTTACTCGGCCCCGTATAAGTCTCATTTGTATAGGTAGTTACTTATTAAACGATTGAGAAATAAATTTTATAAGACATAAAAATTCTATCAATTTTTATTTAATAATACTTTTCAAAGATATATTTCACATTTTAAGTATTCCGCTGTCAGTTTTCCGCATTCTACCGTTTCTCAATCACTTTGTGCATCCGCTACGTACGGATACAGCAAGTGTATGTAAAACGCGCCTAAATTTACTTTACTTCAGGTTCATCCGCGAGAGGTTTTTGTAGAGATTGCCTTTTTTATTTTTATTTTATGTCTGGCTGATTTATCAAGTATATTTCACTTTCCACCTGTACCGCGTTTGCATTTTAGTGCGGTCGTTTGGAAATGCATAGACAAAGCAATTTTGTTGTTTCCACCGTTTTTGTGCTTTCGGCGTTTAGAACTGATAGGATTTTGAATATAAACATCGAATATTGAATAACAAACGTTAAATAAAATATTTTCGTATGTTTTTATATTTTGGTGTTTCAGAGATTGCTATTTTAATTATATAATAATAATTGAATATTTATGCATGTTACGGCGTTGAGTTCCGCCACTCAACACGCGATGCCTCCAGAACTCGACGGAAAGTGGGGAACGGTGTGTCTTAATACTAGGTTCCAGAGGGAACCTTTAGGCAGAGGCCTACCCTCCTGTGTGCGGGATACAGTGTGAAGCTGATTTATTGATTTATTTATGCATATATATTTAGATGACACCTGACGTTAAGCCGTTCCAAAGAAATTATGTTACGGAACTATGTCGGTGCGCAGAGATGGAACGTAAACTTCTGTACATGGAGGGAGAAATGTTAAAAGACGAGATAAGAGTAATCGAATATAACAGTATGGCACCTAAAGCGTTACCGTTAAATGAAATAACTACATTAGAGGTATGTAAATTTTATTTTAATTTAGTTTTTACCTATGACTTTGCTATGGAAATAAATGCTATATATGAATATAATATCATGATATATTCTTGTAAACGCGACCGATTGTGGGTTCGATTCCCACACGGAGAAATGAATTATTATTTATTAATATTTTTATTTCTTCGCTTTTGTATTAAGACAAAAATGCGGCGTTATGAATATAATATCATGATATATTCTTGTAAACGCGACCGATTGTGGATTCGATTCCCACTCGGAGAAATGAATTATTATTTATTAATATTTTTATTTCTTCGCTCTTGTATTAAGACAAAAATGCGACGTTGAGTTCCGCCAGCCAACACGCAACGATTCGAAAGTTCGGCAGGAAGTGGAGATCGGAGTGTGACTTAACCCTAGGTCCCTTCTGCTTATCGTGATATATGCGGGATAAAATTTGGAGCTGAAAAAGGGCACATTCTTGGTGAATGATTATCACGATGTAATTTAGCCTTGTTATGTAATATATATATATATATATATATATATATATATATATATATATATATATATATATATATATATATATATATATATATATATATATATATATATTTTTTTGTATATTTTTCCTTTTTAAATGAACTATTCAAACCGATAACAATTTTTCAATTCGAACTATAATAGAAATCGAATAGAGTTCTGAGATTAGCGCGTTCACCCAAATAAATGAAAATTAAATAATCTAAGCCATATTTAAAATATTTATGTTTCTGTTTTATATTATAAAAGTACCATTCGTTTAATAATAAATTGTATAAGGAATAATCTTACGTTTGCTATTCTTGAATGATTGTTTTTAATTAAAAATTGTTTTTCTAAATGTCAAGCCATGCTGCAACAGGGTCGGAAGCGGAAGCAGGATGTACACGTATAACGGAGCTGCTAAGATCTTATCGTCTAGCTATTCTAGTTCACCTATGATTAGCGATCACGTTTCTTGTTACACACTCGAGATAAATCTTGTTTATCAGAATTTGTAGAGATCTATAATCTAATTAATTTATATTAAATACTCAAATCGTGTAAATATGTTATTTTGAACGCCATATTTTAAAGTTTTCGTACAGAATATGCATAAATAAAATTTGTGTTTTTTTTTAGAATATACTGGAAAAATGGGAAAGTGATGTTTTAAATATGTCTGAAAATCAAACACAGCTCTTGAAGAATTATTTGGAACTGACGGAAATGAGCTATGTTATTAGACATATAGGGCCAATGCTTGGAGAATCTGATTTAATGGAAGATATCGGAAAGTAAGATTGCTATGTCTTAATAGAATAAAAAAAATAAAAAAATATTCTCACTGGCGCTTGAAGTCAATACTACGGCGTGATGCAGTCGCATGTTGTAGGGAAAACAAATTTATGACCATAATATATTAAATATTTCAATTTATTGATCTCATATATGATGCTCTTATACAATTACTTAAGTACCCACTCGGAAATGCATTCTAGTGCTAGGCTTGTAACTAATTTAATTAAATATTGTTCTAGTATCAACAAGAGAACTATGATATGATAATAAGCTGCACGCTGTATCTCACATTCAGCAGAGTAGGGAGAGGGAACCTAGTGTTAAGACACCCCTTTCCTCGTTACTCGCCGAATTCTGTAGACATGGCGTGTTAAGTGGCGGAATTCAACGCGCTTTGCCTGCATACCGGAGAAATTAAAATAATTAATATTTAATTCCTGAAGTGGGAATCGAACCCCAATCCCCCCAATCACACGCTTCTGCCCCAGCGCCACGAGCGGCCATATATATATAGCGGTATAGTGTGATAAATATTATAAAAAATATACAAAAATATATCCACCAACCATAAAATTATTATGCAACATATTAATAATTAATATTCATATTATGAAAGGTTTATTGTAAAATGTCAATTAATGATTGAATCGCTGCAGATATGTGAAGCTAAATCATAATCAAGTGTTATTCTAAAATTGTTTACCATGTTAAAAAAAATAAATCAGCTTCACGCTGTATCCCGCACATAGCAGGGTAGGCAGAGGGAACCTAGTGTTAAGACACTCCGTTCCCCACTTTCCGCCGAATTCTGGAGGCATTGCGTGTTGAGTGGAGGAACTTACGCCGCGCTTTGCCTCGACACCAGAATGAAGAAATGAAAATATAAATGTAAATAAATATTGACTTCCTTGTGTGGAGATCGAACCCACAACCAGTCGATTTTGCAGTCACACTTTGTGCCTCTGTGCCACGACCGGTGTCTTGATATGCTGTCGATATGCTGTACTTACGTAGTACGTACGTGTTTTAATTTCAAAATTTCTTAAATGTGTTATAGGGCCGCCGGTGGTGACGCTGGGTTACTCGGTCGGCTATTTGTGATAACTGGAGTAGTCAAACGAAATCGGAGCTTTCCTTTTGAAATGATGCTGTGGAGGGTCTCCCACGGAAATATCTACTACAGGCGAGCAACACAGGATACTATATTACAGGATCCGCAAACGGTTATTTTACTATAGAAAAATAATAACTATATGAATATAAAACTAGTTGTTTGATAAATAACTCGTGTAAGTAAAAAAACTATGAAATTGCAATGAGAAAAAATAATACTCTATGGTACCAGATTTTAATATAGATTTTTCCAATTGATTGTCGACCTTAACAAAATTATCTAAATGTCTGGTGACGTTAACAACTCACAGCTATTCCCAATACATAAATAAAAAGTAGTTTCTGAGATTAGCGCCTTTAATCAAACAAACTCCTTTACTTTACAATATTAGCATACATCAACTTCACGCTGTATTCTGCACACTGCAGGGTAGGCAGAGGGAACCTAGTGGTACACTCCATTCCGCATTTTCCGCCGAATTCTGGACACATTACGTGCTGAGTGGCTTAACTAACCCGCCCCGCGCTTTGCCTCGACACCAGAGCGAAGAAATGGAAATATACATTTAAATAAATATTTCATTTCCTCGATTGGGGATCCAACCCACAACCAGATAGTAGAAGTGTCAGAAAAAAATATAAACAGTTCGTTAATGTCTGACATTTGTGCCAGAATTTCTGTCGTAGTCTATTCGCACCATATTCATTGTTTGGATTAATGATGGCTTTCCGTCAAATATGGAAACCTTTTATATATTTTTTCTTAACTGCCATTAAGAAATGTTAAGTTACATAAACAATAGAAAATTAAATAGTATATACAAATGTGTATAATTATTGTGCCACGAGTAAAGCAAATATTTTAATTTTATATCTTCTTTGACTCCACCGTTACGCCGCCCGCTCCGTGTTAGCTTTTGCACTATAATAACTAACATACTTTGGAAATTGAATTTAGTGCTCAACCGTAACTAACAAAAATTTTGAAATAACAATTTGTTTATACATCGGACGTAGAATAGCATATATATATATATATATATATATATATATATATATATATATATATATATATATATATATATATATATATATATATATATATATATATATATATATATATATATATATATATATATATATAT